>JALIZH010013545.1:0-186749 GCA_030522465.1 Rhipicephalus appendiculatus
AAAAAGAAATGCCAGTGAGCTTAGCTTTATGGTTGTGACATATTGCCGCGTGTGCTAGAACGAACCGGCTATCTTCGCCACATGCTGTCTTGTGTATTGATAAAGACTGCCTTGGTTTTAGAGCGACGCTTTGTGAGATAAACGTGGCACTCGGGAATAAGTACTGCGCAGGCGCCGATCTCAAGCCGAGTGGGCGAGGAGGGCGTGAGAGCCGTTTTCTCGTTTTGTGTAGGACTCAACCCGGCAGATTGTTGCTGGGAGGCGTTTCTTTTCGGCTGGCTATCCGCGGCCGTGTGATTCGCAGTTTGGTTTTTCTTTCTTGTGGGCACAAGTTCGCTCAATAAAGAATTTCCCCGAGTTTCATTTACATTGTGCCTGCTCGACTGCATTACGTGACAATATTATTACACTTAGCACTTACCTTCATACATATGATTTGGAGTCTTCAAATAGAGAATAAAGAATCGCACATCACGATGTGCACCAGTAGGTATCTTACATTCTATAAATAGCTCGCTGCTTTTGATATCACAGGATCTTTAGGAGTACACGTGATGCCATCTTAGTTTCCTATGGCCTTTTATTCGCAAAACATCACAAATCGTGATTCTAAAAAAAAAAGAAAAAAAAAGATGCGAAAAACGACCTCACTTGGCGTTCAAAGGGTAACCCCCGTATTCTAGGACGTCCCTTTACTCAACGCAGTAGCGTAGCCAGAAATTTTTTTCGGGGAGGGGGGGGGGGGGGGTTCAACCATATTTACCTATGTTCGTGCGTGCGTTTGTACGTGTGCGTGCATATATACGCAAGCAAAACTGAAAAATTTCGGGGGGGGGGGGGGGAAGGGTTTGAACCCCCCCCAACCCCCCTTGGCTACGCCACTGACTCAACGCTTCACCTTGACTTGAGCAAGTTGATAGGAGCGCCGTCTGTGTATATCAGCGATAATCTGCAGCGATTCTTGAGAAGCGCAGCGTCATTTTCATTTGAGCCGCGGTGCTGTGCTCAACTCGGTGAAGAGAGCGAATAAAACATTTATTTGGTGTTCTGCGAGAGGAGATCGGTGAGTGGGATCCTTAGTCCGGGATCCCATTGACGCGGGCCGCTGTTTTCGCACTTTTCAAGGGGGCCCCCCTCTTGGGTCTTCTGATCCGAGCTGGACAGAGTTGCCTCCCACCCTATAATGTTGTGTTGTGTCCTGGGTTGCATAGGTGGATTGTGTGGGCATTCCCATACCATGTGGTACAGGGTGGCTGTTTTATTGATGCAGAACCTGCACTGTGGTGCGTGTGTCGGGATCTATCTTACAAGTATGTATAGGTTGGGGTGAGTGAAGGGCGAAAGTCGAGTCGAGGCTCGTTTGTGAATACGGGGGTAAGAAGCACATGTACTTGCTCGTTGCGTCTAATTTGTTTCATATGAGTGCAGCCATGCTATCGCATTCTTCTGTTACGAAAGTGTAACACCCGACAAGTTGTGATTTTTCGCGTACCAGTGCCGTATAGCTTGCAAAGCGTTGGAAACAATATGATGAAAAATTCGCAAACAGGGCATGTGCTGGGGCCGACCTTTCGACAAGCGGACTTGTTCTCTTCAGGGCTGCAACTGGTTTCCTTTCCGTGCTTGTGAACAGCGGTAGGAGCCGTCGACATAATGAGGCGCTGGTAGCGACGTCGCGGAGCGCGGGCTCCGCCCTCTATGATCACGTGACAACTGGCACAGCAGCTGCAAAGCTGCCTCCGAGCACAGCGCGTCGGAGAAGAGCGGCTGCTCCACGACGTGCTGTGCTCGGAGGCGCTGTGCTCGACCGCGTACAGCAGTCAACGGTTAAATATGTTCTAGGCTATATTTGCTCGCGATATTTCGTAGATATTGTGTATCTCTCCACATAAATCTACCTCGCTCGTCATCTCGCCTTCGAAATTTTGTGTCAGTGCTCTTCCCAAAGACAGGAAGAAAGCAGAGTGGATCAGGGAACAAACGGATGTAAGGTCATCATAGTTGAAATCAAGAAGATGAAGTGCACTTCGGCAGGGCACGTAGAGCGTAGGAAGGATAACCGCTGGTCATTAAGGGTAGCTGACTGGATTCCAAGAGAAGGCAAACGCGCGAGGGGTAGACAGAAAGTTAGGTGGGCAGATGAGATTGAGAAGTTTGCGAGTATAACGTGGCAGCAGCAAGCACAGGACCGAGTTGATTGGCGGATCATGGATGAGGCCTTTGCCTCGCAGTGGGCGTAGTCAGGCTGATGATGATGATGATGATGAATGTGGCAGCAACTTAGTGCGGTGGTGCGTATTGTTGTTAATGCCTTCCCCCTTTCAAGGTGCATCTAATAAACCAGCGTTCATGAGCAAGATTGCATTGATAAGATAAAAATAACGACTACCTTTTTCCTTGAGAAACACGGTTCGCTCAATAGCTTGAACGACGGAAACCTACGCAGATGTGACTGTAAGCGCTGTTGCTTCAATCTCGGCAAGAGATGTTTCCATTATAAGAATCTAAAATTCGGTAATTACTTTATAGCCAGAATGGTCTGTGACCACTAGGCTTCTTGTCCAAAACAGCTCCTTCAGGTGGAGCGGCAATCGCATCATAAGCACTTTAAAAATCCGGGAGATCCCACGCATTGCGGCGATCGATTTCATGCGGAGCAGCCACCGAATACACCAGCCTGTATACCGGGTTTTTCGCATTGAGCCAATCGTTATACGAGCTCGATCGACGTGTTTTGTGTAGAGTGAGTCGTCGTGCCCATGTGTGCTTGCCAGGCACGTCGACTTCCCTGGCGTCCGAAGGGTAGTCTACAGTCTAACGCAACGGCGGCGTCCAGAGACATCAGTTCTATCCAGAGTTGCCAGATGCTACCGAGCTAAGAAGCAAATAATCATCACAAAAGAAGCCCGAAATAAGCGGAAATTCATTTAATTTTCCCAATCTTGAAAAAAAAAATAATTTTAAGGATAAATGTCGTTCAAATACGAAGGGGAGTTGAAAAAATCAATTTAATTATTTTGTACAGCGAAAATATGCGCGACTATGAACGAAAGCACATCAGTTATTTTTTAGCATTATATCCTGGGTAGTCTCCATTCGGTTGAATGCACGTTTTCCCGTGCATAATAAACGTCACTTGTCAATTACCCCAATGTATGTTTGACTTCAACCCTCAACCAGTCAGAGTTATCGACAAACGCGCTATTAGTGAACGTGCTGATCACTAAAGGAACCATATTGGCTGGGAAAATTCAAATCAGCCCCCCCCCCCCCCCCCCCCAAAAAAAAAAAAAAGAAGAAAAAAAAAAGAAAACGCGACCAACGACTTGGAAATTCCATAAGCGACTTGGCGAAAAAAGAAGCTCAAACCCGTTTATCATAAGCGGCGTTGGCAACTCCGGTTCTATCGGCACGAAGTGCACGCGCCGGTGCGATGATCTGTATATCATTAAGGGGTCGCCGGCGTGTTCGAGCATCGCTTCACTATAGCTTGCTGCTGAATCATGGGAGTAAATAATTAATGTTTATTACAGTTTATAAAATCGGAGAGCCAATTCTGCTACAAGAATTGGCATTGTCCCGACATGAGGACTGTATAGGGCAGGGGTCTCAAACTCACCTCAGCCAGCGGGCCGCAGACACGTAATCTAGTGCCGAAAGGGCCGGAACAGTGCAGAAGGTAAGCGCGCGGGGGGGGGGGGGGGGGGGGGGGGGGGTAGTTTATACAAAAATTTGCTAGTAAACGATGCCATTTGAGAGAAAACATTGCCATATCTGATATACGGGTCATTCGTGAAGGAAATTTGGCGCCAGGATTCCAGCCACACGTCGACACCGATCTCTAAAATAACAAAAAATCTGGACGCTGTTTTTGTTTCACGGATACGTATCAAGACATGGTGACCGCAGGGCGTCCCTCGCGAAAACAATGCTTTAGACCAGTCATGCTTGTGTAGCTCACGAACATACTTAACAAGAAAATAAAAAAAAGTGGGACGAAGACAGTCATGTGCGGGCCGCGGGCCGCAAACGAGAGGTTCGCGGGCCGCATGCGGCCCGCGGGCCGCGTGTTTGAGACCCCTGGTATAGGGTATTCTCCACAAACAGTTTGAAGCACTGGCGTGGCTCTGCGGTGGAAAAGCCGATTGCCATTCAGAATGCCTAGAGGTTCGATTCCGGCCCTAGCCGAAATTGTTATTCCGTGCTTCTATCGGTATTTCACCCATCGAAAGTGCCGTCGACGCCGGCACCGCATTTTCTGCGGCACTAAGATTTCCAAAGCCTGGGTAATATAAGATCACCGGGGCGCATACCGGATTACCATATGGGGAACGGCACGGGGCTATGTGCCACACGTCACTATCAAAGACACTATCGAAAGGGTTTCATGACGTGCGTGACAGTAAAGCCTCTATTCACGTCATGGCCTGCGAATAGCGTTTGTCATACGCTGATACCCTCCTATGCGAATTTTGGTATACCAAGTTAAGGAGACGGCAATGAGAGCGCCCAGACGTAGGCGGCTGGATGGATAGATAGATAGATAGATAGATAGATAGATAGATAGACAGACAGACAGACAGACAGACATACAGACAGATAGATAGATAGATAGATAGATAGATAGATAGATAGATAGACAGACATACAGACAGACATACAGACAGACAGACAGATAGATAGATAGATAGATAGATAGATAGATAGATAGACAGACAGACATACAGACAGACAGACAGACAGACAGACATACAGACAGACAGACAGACAGATAGATAGATAGATAGATAGCTAGATAGATAGATAGATAGATAGATAGATAGATAGAAGAACGCCTCGCATGTAACACGGTGATTATGATGAACTACCTGCTACAAAAATCAAAACAAGCTTTCTCATGAGCCACCTGACTGAAAAGTTGGGAAGTGTATCTTCGAAGGCCATTGAAAAATGAAGTCAGCTCGCCATAACGGTGCCAAACTTGAAGAAATTGAGAAGCTGGGCGGCCTTCTTTTGCTCCTCTTTATTTTTCTCTTTCTTTCTTCATCCCTTCCTTCCTTCATCTTCTCTGTATTTCGTCTGTGTCTTCTTTGTCTCTATTTCTATTCCTTTCTCTTATATACTATATTTCTTTCTATTTCTCGCTCCTTCATTTTTTTCTCTCCCTCTCTTTTTCTTTCGATCTCTCTGTCTCTCATTCTGTCTATATATTCCTCTCTCTTTGTTTCATTCTCTTTTTCTGTTCTTCATCCCTTTTTTAAATGCGAAGCATTTCTTAGCGAACTTCGGCGACTTTGAGCGTATCTATCTATCTATCTATCTATCTATCTATCTATCTATCTATCTATCTATCTATCTATCTATCTATCTATCTATCTATCTATCTATCTATCTATCTATCTATCTATCTATCTATCTATCTATCTATCTATCTATCTATCTAGCCGCCAACGACTTTGTGCGCTCCTGGCCGTATCGTTAATGGATTTATACCAAATTTGGTATGGCATAACATGACTGTATGACGAACATAAATGGCTCGTCATATCATTAAATTCATGACTAACTTGTCATGAAAAGTATGATTCACATGCCACGCTCATGGCGCGCTCGCGGCCGTTTCGTTGGCTTGATATACACCAAATTTGGTATTGAGTGACATCACTGTATGGGGAACATAAAAGACAAGTGGAATATGGAAATCATGACTTGTCATGAGCGACATGACTTGCATCCCGCTCATGGCGCGCTCGCGGCCGTTTCGTTGGCTTGATATACACCAAATTTGGTATTGAGTGACATCACTGTATGACGAACATAAATGACAAGTCGTAATATGGAAATCATGACTTGTCATGTGCGACATGACTTGCATTCCACGCTCATGGCGCGCTCGCGGTCGTTTCGTTAGCTTGATATACACCAAATTCGGTATCGAGTGACATGACTGTATGACGAACATAAATGACAAGTGGTAATGTGAAAATCATGACTTGTCATGTGCGACATGACTTGCATTCCACGCTCATGGCGCGCTCGCGGTCGTTTCGTTCGCTTGATATACACCAAATTTGGTATTGAGTGACATGACCGTATGGCGAACATAAATGACAAGTGGTAATATGGAAATCATGACTTGTCATGTGCGACATGACTTGCATTCCACGCTCATGGCGCGCTCGCGGAAGTTTCGTTGGCTTGATATACACCAAATTTGGTATTGAGTGACATGACTGTATGACGAACATAAATGACAAGTGGTAATGTGAAAATCATGACTTGTCATGTGCGACATGACTTGCATTCCACGCTCATGGCGCGCTCGCGGCCGTTTCGTTGGCTTGATATACACCAAATTTGGTATCGAGTGACATGACTGTATGACGAACATAAATGACAAGTGGTAATGTGAAAATCATGACTTGTCATGTGCGACATGACTTGCATTCCACGCTCATGGCGCGCTCGCGGCCGTTTCGTTGGCTTGAAATTTGGTATCGAGTGACATGACTGTATGACGAACATAAATGACAAGTGGTAATGTGAAAATCATGACTTGTCATGTGCGACATGACTTGCATTCCACGCTCATGGCGCGCTCGCGGCCGTTTCGTTGGCTTGATATACGCCAAATTTGGTATCGAGTGACATGACTGTATGACGAACATAAATGACAAGTGGTAATATGGAAATCATGACTTGTCATGTGCGACATGACTTGCATTCCACGCTCATGGCGCGCTCGCGGTCGTTTTGTTAGCTTGATATACACCAAATTTGGTATTGAGTGACATGACCGTATGGCGAACATAAATGAAAAGTGGTAATATGGAAATCATGACTTGTCATGTGCGACATGACTTGCATTCCACGCTCATGGCGCGCTCGCGGAAGTTTCGTTGGCTTGATATACACCAAGTTTGGTATCGAGTGACATGACTGTATGACGAACATAAATGACAAGTGGTAATGTGAAAATCATGACTTGTCATGTGCGACATGACTTGCATTCCACGCTCATGGCGCGCTCGCGGTCGTTTCGTTAGCTTGATATACACCAAATTTGGTATTGAGTGACATGACCATATGGCGAACATAAATGACAAGTGGTAATATGGAAATCATGACTTGTCATGTGCGACATGACTTGCATTCCACGCTCATGGCGCGCTCGCGGCCGTTTCGTTGGCTTGATATACACGAAATTTGGTATTGAGTGACATGACCGTATGGCGAACATAAATGACAAGTGGTAATATGGAAATCATGACTTGTCATGTGCGACATGACTTGCATTCCACGCTCGTGGCGCGCTCGCGGCCGTTTCGTTGGCTTGATATACACCAAATTTGGTATTGAGTGACATGACCGTATGGCGAACATAAATGACAAGTGGTAATATGGAAATCATGACTTGTCATGTGCGACATGACTTGCATTCCACGCTCGTGGCACGCTCGCGGCCGTTTCGTTGGCTTGATATACACCAAATTTGGTATTGAGTGACATTACCGTATAACGAACATAAGTGGCGGGTGGTAACATGAAAATCTTGGCATGCATGTCATCTACAACGCCATTTACATGCCACGCTCGTGGCGCGCTTGCGTCCAGTTCGCTAGCTTGATATACACCAAAATCGGTATTGCGCGACGTGACTGTATGACGAACATAAATGACAGGTCCTAACATGTAAAACATGACATCCAAATTATGTAAAGCATGATTTGCTCCTTCCTGGCTGCTTCGCATTACATCGATTCCCACAGTGCGGGGAATATCTGCCGGCTTTTTTCTGTTTCTCTCTTTGTTTTTCTTTCTAAGCTATGCTTTACTCTCTACCCTCCTCCTTTCCTTCCTCCTCACCCCCACACCTTTCTTCCTCACCCTCACTTCCCTTTCACACCTCCTTGGCATACTATATTATACAAGGCTACGTTATGCACCGTTAGCGTGCCTGGATAGCTGAGTTACGGTGCCCGCCTTCGGATCGAAGATGCGCGGGTTCGAACCCCGCTGCGCCAGGAAGTTTTTCGCCATAAAGTTCCCTCTTTCTCTTTCTTTCACTCTTTCTCTCTTTCTTTCTCTCTCTGTAGTCGTTCTCTCACCCATCAGAGTTAGTCCATCCCGCGCTGGACAAATCGTTGATGTTGTAGCTGCGTGCAAGCTACAGTTCAGGGTTGACCTCTCCGTCTTTCTGTAAATAGGCGTAACCCCCGTCTTCCTTGGAAAGTGCGAGATGAATTCGGTGTTTTAGATGTGAAGCATCTTATGGCGAAGCTTAATCCGGTGGTGGTGGTGGTGGTGGTGTGCCGCGGGACCTCCCTTACTGCGAATGCGCAAACCCTCTAAAAAAAATAAAACTAAAAAACCTCCTCTCCCCCTCTAGGCATCCCTCCCCGCGGCAACCACACCCTCACTGCGCATGCGCCTCCTCTCCCCCTCCTATGCTCCCCCCCTCTCTCCTGTAGGCATCCCTGCCTGCGGCGTCCACACCTCCCACTGCGCATGCGCGTCCCCCCCTCTCTCTCCTCTCCTACGCTCCCCCCCTCTCTCCTCTAGGCATCCCTGCCCGCGGCGTCCACACTACCACTGCGCATGCGCGTCCCCCCCTCTCTCTCCTCTCCTACGCTGCCCCCCTCTCTCGCCTCGCGACGCCGACGCAGGCAGCGTCTGCTAGCGAGTTTCTTGGTTGAAAAAACCGACTGCTCGTGCTGCACAACCGTTCACTGGCCACTCCGTATATATGGCAATGGATCTTGACCTGCAATGTGGTGCCGGTGGGAGATTTCTCCTGTGCGTTGTTGAACAATAAAAATTCGCAGCGTGCGCGTTAACTAAAAGCGGACTGCGGGTCTCTGTGTCCAGTCGGGGTCTTCTGTCTCTTATTGCCCATTAGCAGCGATTGGCATGTTCCAGTAGGAAACACCGCTCCATCACTGCGTGCTTTGCGCCTCGCCAGTTTTTTCTCCTGCGCAACGCTGCGATGAGCGTCAGCGTCAACGCCGCCGCCAGTGTAAGCGTTAGCGCCCGCTGCTTCACATCTACACATGGTTCCCTTTAGCGGGAGATGGTGTAATTTTTTTTATTCTTAACTAATACGACCAGCTGTCACTTCATAATGTATATTTGAGGCAACAAAGTTGCTTGGAAACGTTTAAATAAGGAAACCATCACATTTATCGCCAAAAACGCTGCATAAGAGGGTGCCCGCAACTATTGAACATGACCACTTCAGGTCACGGATGTAGTAACTAAAATCCGAAAGATTCCAATGACACATTTCCAAATTCCATTTCTTACTGCACTTTTCTTATTTTTACTATTTCCAAATTGACTTTTCATTGCACGTTTCTTCATTTTAGTGATAACCTTTTTTAATCTCTCTTCTGAATCCCTGTACTTCTAATACATACTAATTTCTCCTATTGGGAGACGTCGAATTAGCACCCATATTTCAAATTGCCGCCCATAGTGAGTTTGCACCATAATTAAACGTAATCATCAGTATTATTCGCATGATCACGTGGCAAGCGCTACGGTCAGCACGCGGTGACCGCGCAGGGCGTCAACCACAGTGGCCATACAGGTGAGTTCCCTTGCGCTTGCTTCACACAGCCTCGGTTTTTTGAAGAATAGCCTAATTCTTGCCTAACGTTATGACCACCGCAAACTAAAGGGCTGCATGCGGCTTCACTGGGGAAGAAGGTACAGAGGTTGAGCTTTACCTAAATTTACAAAACCACGCTATTCTTACCAGTCCCCCCAAAGTTGATTTGAGCCACAGGGAACAGGTGAACACTAACGCTTTATGGGTGCTTGGTCGTTATATGGCTCATCGCTGTTGTGGTTATAGGCTCGGGAAATAACGCAAAAAGCTGCTGCTGGCACACGCCAACTCTTTGTTGATCTAGATAACAACTTGATAACTGAAAGTGCCGTGTTTAGCTACGAAGCTTCTTGTACGGTACTTCTACAAGAAAGTTCCAGAGTACAAGCACCACACTTGTGAAGACACTGAGTCGTGTCTCATTGTAGGGCAAAGTTTAATTTGTGAAAGCCATGCAGTAGTCATGCGTGCCCGAATTATTATAGATAGAGGAGGTGTACACTATGAGCCTATAATCTTGTCGTTTCTTTCTTTTTTGTACTCATACATGCAATCGTCACCGGCTGCAGATAGTAGGGAAGAACGGAAATTATGTGACATTCCACACACCAGCAAGCTACCCGTCTTCGGTAGTCTAATAATTAAACGCCAAGCTTCGCCTACATCCAAGTTAATCGATGCACAGTCTTCTGACTTAGTCCGGGGGTCGGCAACCTTTTGAGGCGGAGGGCCAAGTTGCAAGGAGCCGACACAGCCGGGGGCCGCACAGCAAATAGGGGAGGGGGGGTCTTTGCAGGCAAAGAGAAAAAAAATTCGGTGAATTGATAATAATGTACAAAACTGGAATAGAAATGTCTATTTTCATTACGTATGTCACATGGTTGCCTGACACCTTGTGACCTTGTGACAGCATGCATGGTAGGGTCATAAGCTATAGGTTGCGTGCCACAAAGTTACAAAGAATTTTTCTTGAAGAAACGAAAAAAAGTCACAGTTTCACCGCAAGGGTGAATCAATGAATGCGATAGCAACAAATTGTAATGTTATGCGAAGTGAGGCTGGCAGCTAACTCTTTTGGATCCGATCTCACGCAACTCTAGAAAACGCTCGTTTAAGAGAATACGGCCGCTCCAGGGACACTCTGCTCACCACATTCTCTTCGCGTTGAGAGCGCAGCACGTAGAAGGGTACACCGGCCCCCCCGTTGTCGGCCGCCGAGAAGGGGAGATAACGCGCGCGCCCGCGACGACCGCGCTCGTAAAATCGAAGGTCGCTCGAGGGACCTCCCCCCCTCGCGTCTTTTCACGCTCACGAACGACGGGCGGGGCCGGTTATATATATACATATACATATACGAGAGATGACGGCGGCGGACGAAGACGGCGGTGACGCCGACGGCAAAAACCAGCCGAGAGTGTCCATATAATTGCTATCGCAATAAAAACCAGCTTAGGGACGCGTACAGAAGAAGAGAGGATGACAGACACGCTGGAACTTGCAACAGGTTTAATGAAACCACCACACATAATGTTCCCAGGAAAGCCAAGCGCGTATGCGTCTTACATAAAACACGTGTGATTCACCAAAGGAGAGGATGACATCATTAACCACATTTTTCTAAATAAGCAATCTCTTTGCTTGATAGTGATAGCGAAGGTACGCTAACGCATTTGTTCGAACCATGTTTCCAGATTTGATATGCTTCAATCACTTCACGTTTGTATAGCGTGGTTCCCTTACCAATGATCTGCGTACCTTTCAGATCAGGAGAACAGCCGCACACCCGGCAATGAGCAGGCGGATTTGCTCCTCCTCTTGACCTGATAGACGTTTCATGTTCTTTAATAATATCTGGGGTTTAACATCCCAAAACCATGATATGATTATGAAAGACGGTGTAGTGGAGGGCTCCGGAATGATCAGGCGACTTGCAGGGAGACAAAAAGGCATGAAAGAGGACAATTTCATCAGGCTGATCAACTCTTTCGTATTATGTCATATTTCATATGCGGCTTCCATGTATAACTGGACGCAAACCCAACTGAAGAAGCTCGACGCGGCGATCAAGAAAGTCGTCAAGAGTGCGCTGGGTCTCCCGATTCGCACCAGCACTCAAAAATGGCTCAAGTTAGGGGTACACAACACGACTATGGAAATCGCGGAGGCCCAAGAAAGATCACAAATAGCAAGACTCTCTACAACTAGCACGGGGAGATCTATCCTCGATAGAATCATGATCAACCCCACCATCGACCAGGAGACATACACCAAGATACAGCACGATTTTGCGGAAAGCATAATCGTAGCTCCGTTGCCCAGAAATATGCACCAAACCTTCAACATCAACAGGAGAGTAGCACGGGCTAAGGCTTTATTGAAGAAATTGGATAAAGGGGGGCAAGGGGGGCTTGCTTTGTCGACTCAGCCGCATATAAGGACCGAACTAAGTTCACAGCGGTGGTAGTAGACCACCAGGGCAGGTGTACTAACTGCGCCACGGTTGACACTTGCAAACCGGAAATCGCTGAACAGGTTGCCATCGCGTTGGCCCTGACGGACGATCGATACACCGAGATATACAGCGACTCAAAAGCAGCCATCAGAGCCTTCAGCAGAAGCAGGATCGCCCCACAAGCCGCTAGGATAATTAATAGAAAACAGGCAAATGATACACATTATATATATTGGTTCCCAGCGCACCTTGGCTCACTCGATGACATTATCATCAATCCAAATGAATCGGCCAACAGCGTTGCCCGCGAACTCACGGACCGGGCCGCTTTTACATATGGCTTTGATTCAGCTGGATTGGAGAATCTACACAGGGATACGCCCACGACATATAATGAAATCACCAGTACGCCCATGACAGGGCTAGGAGGCTTGACCTCCCGGTCCCGACGTGGGATTAGCCAGGCAGGTGGCAACACCCTGTACAGGACAACAATAAAGTTCTTTCCATCCATCCATTTCGACTACCTGGTGTTCTTCAACGTGCACTGACATCGCACAGTACACGGGCCTCTACCATTTCGCCTCCATCGAAATGCGACCGCCGCGGCCGGGATCGAACCCGCGACCCTATGATCAGCCGCCGAGCACCCTAACATACCATCGCGGCGGACGTTTCATGTTTTAAATGCGAAGCATTTCTTAGCGAACTTCGGCGAATTTGAGCGTATCTATCTAGCCATCTATCTATCTGGCTATCTATCTATCTAGCCGCCTACGACTTTGTGCTCTCCCGGCCGTATCGTTAATGGGATTTATACCAAATTTGGTATGGCATAGCATGACTCTATGGCGAACGTAAATGGCTAGTCATATCATGAAAATCATGACTGACTTGTCATGAAAAGTATGATTTACATGCCACGCTCATGGCGCGCTCGCGGCCGTTTCGTTAGCTTGATATGCACCAAATTTGGGATTGAGTGACGTGACTGTATGACGAACATAAATGACAAGTGGTAATATGGAAATCATGACTTGTCATGTGCGACATGACTTGCATGCCACGCTCATGGCGCGCTCGCGGCCGTTTCGTTAGCTTGATATACACCAAACTTGGTATTGAGTGTCGTGACTGTATGACGAACATAAATTACAAGTGGTAATATGGAAATCATGATATGTCATGAGCGACATGACTTGCGTTCCACGCTAATGGCGCGCTCGCGGCCGTTTCGTTAGCTTGAAATACACCAAACTTGGTATTGAGTGACGTGACTGTATGACGAACATAAGTGACAAGTGGTAATATGGAAATCATGACTTGTCATGTGCGACATGACTTGCATGCCACGCTCATGGCGCGCTCGCGGCCGTTTCGTTAGCTTGATATACACCAAACTTGGTATTGAGTGCCGTGACTGTATGACGAACATAAATTACAAGTGGTAATATGGAAATCATGATATGTCATGAGCGACATGACTTGCGTTCCACGCTAATGGCGCGCTCGCGGCCGTTTCGTTAGCTTGAAATACACCAAACTTGGAATTGAGTGACGTGACTGTATGACGAACATAAATGACAAGTGGTAATATGGAAATCATGACTTGTCATGTGCGACATGACTTGCATGCCACGCTCATGGCGCGTTCGCGGCCGTTTCGTTAGCTTGATATACACCAAACTTGGTATTGAGTGTCGTGACTGTATGACGAACATAAATTACAAGTGGTAATATGGAAATCATGACATGTCACATGTCATGAGCGACATGACTTGCATTCCACGCTCATGGCGCGCTCGCGGCCGTTTCGTTAGCTTGATATGCACCAAATTTGGGATTGAGTGACGTGACTGTATGACGAACATAAATGACAAGTGGTAATACGGAAATCATGACTTGTCATGTGCGACATGACTTGCATGCCACGCTCATGGCGCGCTCGCGGCCGTTTCGTTAGCTTGATATACACCAAACTTGGTATTGAGTGTCGTGACTGTATGACGAACATAAATTACAAGTGGTAATATGGAAATCATGATATGTCATGAGCGACATGACTTGCGTTCCACGCTAATGGCGCGCTCGCGGCCGTTTCGTTAGCTTGAAATACACCAAACTTGGTATTGAGTGACGTGACTGTATGACGAACATAAGTGACAAGTGGTAATATGTAAATCATGACATGTCATGAGCGACATGACTTGCATTCCACGCTAATGGCGCGCTCGCGGCCGTTTCGTTAGCTTGATATACACCAAACTTGGTATTGAGTGACGTGACTGTATGACGAACATAAGTGACAAGTGGTAATATGGAAATCATGACATGTCATGAGCGACATGACTTGCATTCCACGCTAATGGCGCGCTCGCGGCCGTTTCGTTAGCTTGAAATACACCAAACTTGATATTGAGTGACGTGACTGTATGACGAACATAAGTGACAAGTGGTAATATGGAAATCATGACATGACATGAGCGACATGACTTGCATTCCACGCTCATGGTCTGCTCGCGGCCGTTTCGTTAGCTTGAAATACACCAAACTTGGTATTGAGTGACGTGACTGTATGACGAACATAAGTGACAAGTGGTAATATGGAAATCATGACATGCCATGAGCGACATGACTTGCATTCCACGCTCATGGCGCGCTCGCGGCCGTTTCGTTAGCTTGATATAGACCAAATTTGAGATTGAGTGACGTGACTGCATGACGAACGTAAATGACAAGTGGTAATATGAAAATCATGACTTGTCATGTGCGACATGACTTGCATGCCACGCTCATGGCGCGCTCGCGCCCGTTTCGTTAGCTTGATATACACCAAACTTGGTATTGAGTGACGTGACTGTATGACGAACATAAATGACAAGTGGTAATATGGAAATCATGACATGTCATGAGCGACATGACTTGCACTCCACGCTCATGGCGCGCTCGCGGCCGTTTCGTTAGCTTGATATACACCAAATTTGGTATTGAGTGACATGACTGTATAAGGAACATAAGTGGCAGGTGGTAACATGAAAATCTTGGCATGCGTGTCATCTACAACCCCATTTACATGCCACGCTCATGGTGCGCTTGCGTCCAGTTCGCTAGCTTGATATACACCAAAATTGGTATTGCGCGACGTGACTGTAAGACGAACATAAATGACAGGTCTTAACATGTCAAACATGACATGCAAATTATGTAAAGCAGGATTTGCTCCTTCCTGGCTGCTTCGCATTACATCGATTCCCACAGTGCGTGGGATCTGCCGGCTTTTTTTTTTAATCGTCCCGTTTGTCCTATATAAACGTAACCACACGACAAAGGAATGCGATAATTAACCTTTGTGATGCACGAAGTGAAAGATTTATGGCCGGTACAGAAGACACTCCTGGGTTTCCGTCCATCAATCTTACCACAGAGACTTGATAGCTCACATGGTGCCGAAAACACAACGCGACCACCATACCGCGTGGCAACCTTTTCCACGTTATGTGTGTGAGAGAGAGAGAAACAACTTTATTAACGGCACAGCGAGGTCGTTGAATTTAGTTTGCCGGTGGTTCGAATGGTGGTGGCCAGTAGCTCGCCACGACCTTTTCGGCCCAGTTAATAACTGAGACCTTGTGGATGTCAGGCATGACTTCCACTCTCTTACGGTCATCATTAGCAATTTTGTTAGCACTGCTAACTCGTTCTTCTTTAGTTGCTTGTTTCGACTTTTTTTAGTTTTGTCTCAGTTAGCGCCTTAACAACAGTTTTAGGGAAGCCAGCCGCCTCCAGCCGCCTCCAGCCGCCTCCAGTTTTATCTGTTCATAAAAACCTTGCTCCACCGAGTGATGACAGCTTCTGTTCAGGACACTGTTGATGCATAAGGTGGCTATGACGCGCTTCACTATTTTATTTATTTATTTGAAGATACTGCTAGCCTCGCATCTGAGGCTGCTGCAGGGGGGTATGATACGAAGCAGACAACACATGCTCTCTGCATTAATTATACAAACGCTATTAAACGATAACAGTAATAAACAACATATTAGAAGGCAAGATACATATTCAAAAGAACACAGTTTCAGTAGGCGCGCACAAAAGTTGACTTCAACTAGACAGTACATATGCACTCGACATAAATTATACACGCGCTACAAAAATGTCAAAAACAGTAATAAAGAGCATGCTAGAAAATTTAGCACACGAAAAAAAGCAATAGAAAAAACGGAAGCTAAATATGACTCTCGATACACTGAATGTAAGGCTCGGCAAATACGGAAGAAATCATGAGTAGCGCAAAATCACGGCAATAAACAAGATACTGAGAAGTGAAACATACCATTGCACAACGCAGGAAGCTTGCATGCAGATAATAACTATAAAGCATCGCTTGACACCTTGGCGATAAAACCCCTGAGTGATGTGCACTTCATAGCATCGTTTCATAAACCATTCCAATCTCGGATTGCTTGCGGGAAAAAAAGAGTACCTGAAAATGTCGTTGTGAAATCTGTATTCAGCTAAGTGCTTGGTGCGTTTTGTTCGGGAACTGGTTGTACCCGAGTGCAGTAAGTAGTTGTTCGCATTGATTCTCATGCTGCCATTTAGAAGAAGAAAAAGAAACTTTAGGCGAAGCAGTCTGGCTCGATCTTGTATAGTGGTTAGTTCGGCTTGCTTTAATAGCTCTGTAGGAGTGTCGTGATTGCGATACTTATTAAAGATAAATCTACGTGCTTTTCTTTGTACGCCCTCCAATTTCGCTATATAATGTTTATGGAAGGCAAACCAACATATTATTAGATGCGAAGCATCTTATGCTCGGGGCTCTGTCCGTCCCTCCCGCGTCCCACGTCCCGCGTCCCACGTCCCGCGTCCCGCGTCCGGCCACTTTCATGAAGTAGGGAAGCACCCATTATGCGAACCAGAACACTGCAGTAATATGAAGGCCGTCAACCACTACTACAGTCATCAGAGTCATGGCCGAGAGCACAAAGAGGCTGCTTAGCAATGGCTAGGCAGGTGGTGTCTGTCGCCCAGGTTGACCCCATTCCTTAATCTTGCTTGCATGTGTTTGGAGGGGGCTCACCCCCTTTCTCTCTTCTAGGTATCCTCTACTCTACGGAGTGCAGTGCTGGGCAGTATCGAAGATACATGTATCTTCGATACTATCTTAGATACATTTTGGGTATCTTGTATCTGTATTTATTTATTTATTTATTTATTAGTACCTCAAATGCCCCGTGAGGAGTATTACATGAGGGGTGGGTATAACTATTACATAATGGTTTCTATTAATGCCTTGAAGGATGTATGGCTGGGGTGGTGCACCACGTCGGCAGGAAGACGATTCCAGTCCTTTGCAGTCTGAACGAAAAATGAGTTCATGTGGGCGGTAGTGCGGGCTGCCGGGGGGATAAACTGCTTTTGGGTGGTCATGACGGGATGAAGAACGATGCAAGGGTTCGATATTAGCCTGTTGACGTAAAAGGTGATAGAACTTATGAAAAAGACATAATCTGGCAGTTTTGCGGCGCTGCTCAAGGGTTTGAAGATGAAGACATGACTTGAGTTCGGTGACACTGGTATGATAAGAATAGTCTGACAGAACAAACCTAGCGGCACGATTTTGTATGGATTCCAGCGCGCATGAAAGGTTAGTTTGATGTGGGTCCCAAACTGAGCAAGCGTATTCAAGTTTTGGCCGAACAAGTGTTAAGTATGCTAGTAGTTTTACCGGGGGAGGAACAAGGCGCAGGTTACGACGCAAATAGCCAAGCGTGCGATTAGCCGAGTTTGTGATGTTAGAGATATGGACGGACCAAGTAAGGTTATTGCATAAGTTAACACCAAGGTATTTGTATGATGAAACTGCGCTTATTTCAGAGCCACCTATCGTGTATTTAGTAGAAATGAATGATTGACGACGATGAAAAGTTAGAAGGGATGTTTTGCTTACGTTTAGAGACATTAGCCATTTGTTACACCAGGATTCGATGAGAGAAAGGTCAGACTGTAGGGCGAGGATGTCAGCGTTGTTAAGTATAGGACGATAAATTACACAGTCATCAGCAAACAAACGGATTTTAGAAGTACAACCGTTAGGTAAGTCGTTAATGTATATTAGAAAAAGCAACGGTCCCAGAACAGTGCCTTGTGGCACGCCGGAGACAACAGGAGATAAGGAAGAGGAGTGTTGGTTAGCGTATACGAATTGTTGACGGTTAGATAAGAAGTCACAGAGCCAATTGTAAACAGGAGGGCTGAGATTTAATTGGGAAAGTTTTAGAAAGAGCCGTTTATGAGGAACCTTGTCAAATGCCTTCTGAAAGTCTAGGAAGAGGGAATCAACGGGTATGTTTCGATCGAGGTGAGAGGATATGTCATGGATGAAAAGAGCGAGTTGAGTTTCGCAGGACATGCCCTTTTGAAAACCGTGCTGGTTAGGATTGAAGAAATGACAAGACGCTAAAAAATTTACCACGTGGGAATAAATTATATGCTCCATAAGTTTAGAACAGACACTGGTGAGGGAAATTGGACGATAGTTATTACATGAAGATGATGAGCCTTTTTTCGGTACTGGAATTATCTTGCCTACCTTCCAATCTTGAGGCACCCTCCAGATGACAGAGATTGCTGAAAGATGCAACATAAGAACATACTGGTGACGTGTTTAGTATTCTTTAGCAGTTTGGAGTTGATCCCGTCAATGCCAGCTGAAGACGTTAACTTGAGCGTGTCAATTAGTTTAGCAATGCCATTTGCTTCAAACGTTATATGGGACATTGGTGGGTGGTCTAGGTAGGGACATTCAGGAAGGTGAGTGCAGGGCTCAGAAGTGAACACGCTGGAAAAAACAGTGTTGAGTACATGCGCTACGGTGTTGTCGGGTATAGGCTCGTTATTGTCATTGACTAATGCTAATGCTTTATGTGGCTTCGGGTTAATATATTTCCAAAACTGTTTCGGGTTATTGCGTAGCATGGTAGGCAGTGTTTCTGAATAAAAAGAGCGTTTAGCGCTTGTGGACAATAAATTAAACTCCTTCTCCGTTGCGCGGTATTTTTCCCAAGCAGATGCACGATTGGAGCGTTTGGCTGAGCGAAATAACATCTTCTTTTTGTTGTTTAGGCGTTTTAGCGTGCTGTTGAACCATGGGGATGAAGGGCGTTCTGTTATAATAATGGTTGGGATGAATGTTTCCGCGAGTTCTTTTAGTTTGTTTTTAAAAAGCATCCAATTTAATTCTACGGTGCGCTTCGAAAACTCAGTGATATACTGGCTGTAGAAATCAGTCAACGCGGCATTAATGCTGTCGTAATCGCCTTTATCATATAACGTTATTTTCTTTTTAACTTTTTTGCTCATGGGTAGGTGACAAGCAAGTTCAGCAAGTAATACAGAATGATCGCTTAATCCTGGAAAATGTGTTACGGGGGATACACTATCAGGATGAGATGATAAAATGAGGTCAAGTATATTCGAACATTGTCCGTTCACACGTGTTGGATTCGATACAAGTTGAGTTAGTCCGAAAGTAAGGCACGTGTTAAGAAATGTGCTTTCAGGGTTGCTCTTGACTAGCGTCAGGGCGGGTTCGGACCAAGTTATATCAGGGAAGTTGAAGTCACCAAAAAGAAGCAAAGGTGCATGACAGAGTGATGTTATTGTTTGCAAAGCTTCGTGAAAATGAACCGAGAAAGAGGCATCTGCATCAGGTGGCCGATAGCATACACCGATAATGGTTTGAGGGTACAGATTAGTACATAACACAAACAAAATTTCGAGTGGTGAAGTGATGTTAATGATCTTGCAGGACAGGCTTTGATGGAAAGCTATGAGAACGCCACCACCTCGTTTATTCTCACGGTCACGTCTAAAGATGTTGAAATCTGGAAAAATCGAACTCAGCTCTGTGTCTTCGACGGTTGAATTGAGCCATGTTTCAGTTAGTACAACAAGTTTGCAGTCGGTGCTCGCAAGCAGATTATGAAGCTCGTCGCGCTTCGACAACACGCTTCTTATGTTAGTGTAAAGAAAGGATAAAGAGCGTAGGTTGGGTTTCGTAGATGCAATAGCAGGTAGCTATGAAGGAGATATAACGCTATGTGTTTCATTATCATACTTGTAAGTCTCGTTGTCAATGATGAGCTTGTCGTAGCGCAGTTGAAACGGTTTTTGCTGGGATTTTCCAAACGCGATTAACTGTTTGCGTGCTAGCCGAGTGTTAGGTGAGTAATCCTCTGAAACGCTTAGATTTGAGCCTTTAAGTTGCTTTGTATTTGAAAGAATCTGCTGCTTCATCTTAAAATGTGATAGCTTAACAATAACTGGTCTGTTTCTAGAAACATGATACCTGCCGATTCTGTGAGCCCGCTCAATATCTGTGGAATTTATTCTGATGTTCAGTTTGGCAGTGCAGACCTCAATGACTTTATCTTCCGATTGCTGCCATGTTTCGCGCTCGCAGTCAGCAATGCCAAAAAATACAAGATTCGAGCGGCGAGCCCTATCTTCCGATTCATTTAGTCTAGATGACAAGTCGGCTATGGTTTTCGTATTTTTGTCTACGACAGAAGCCACGTCATTGATTTGGTTTTTTACGGCAGTCACAGAGGAAACATCGTCTTCAATTTTGGCCAGACGCTTTTTTGTCATCAAATGTCTTATCGTTTTGGGAAAGTTTGGTTCGAATAGACTTCATTTCATTTAGAAGAGACGCCTGACCTGACTTTATCTCCTCCAACACTGCCATAATATCACTGGAAGCTTGCGGGGAATGGGAGTGGGTGTTGGGGCCGGGATTAGTTTCTACGTCTCCGGAAACCGCGAGAATTTGCAGAATGACACAGCTACAATCACGAGCAATATCAAGACAGCAGCCTGGGCTTGGCAGCACCAACAATGCGGCATAACTAGTACGACGTGCGTGGATAGCATAATGATTCGTTACCTGTAAAGCGAAAAGGCGTCGTGCGTCAATGAACCGCATTGTCGAGGTGCCGCCAAGCCCACTGAAGAAAGCGAGGGGATGATGCGCCTTATGTGTCAAAGATGATGCTACTGTTGATGCGCTGCCTGGTACGGGATATTCGGATAGCGACGGCCAGGATAGATTTCCGGTAGGGGGTGACACACTGCAGCAGCCATCGGCCCTCGTTTCCTTTTCCGCCCTGGGGCGTTGCGGCGATGCTGGAGTCCGACGGGTTTCTGGGCTTGCGTACCGAAGGGGCGGCACGCCTTCACGTCGCGTGCAGAGGAGCAGCCGGCCACCGGAGTTGTATGGAAGGAATCTTTGGCTAGGAGCTTCATTTCCAGGTAAGCAATGCAGTAATCCAGGATAGGCAGGAGCTTTCTGTAGGCCAACACGTCTCACGGCGGGTACGCCCGTAGCAACTCCCGTGGTACCCAAAGAGCCGCAGGACGGAACCGCAAGGTTGCAGAGCACAAGCACCTGTAAAGCGAAAAGGCGTCGTGCGTCAATGAACCGCATTGTCGAGGTGCCGCCAAGCCCACTGACGCGATACGTGTAGCAAAACGAGTATCTGTATTTCCGATACATTTCATAGTGTATCGTGTATCTTAAGATACAAGATACTGCTGTAGAAACATCACCGTACGAAGCAATAAGCGTCGACCTGAATTCCGGTTCTCAAGCTGATATTGCTGCCACTAAGCCACCTGCATAAAACTAACGATGGTGACATTATTGTATACTACCACCGGAGTGCCCCAGCGAGCGCAGATGATGAGCTTTACGCGTCTCTACTGATGGAACAGAGTCACGTAATGGTGCTCGAGACATTGATCTCAACAAAAATAAGCGCGCGAACGTCTACGCCCGGTCTACCTCTTGTTTTATCGATGTTTTCTTTCTTTTTATTACTGTCGGTACCATGACACTTGTTCGTAGCCACGGCACTGTGCTGCGTATTCTAATGCGCGCGGCATCTTTCACTCAAATTCTGATGACGCTGTAGTTTCATTATCGAAGTTCGCCTTGCGTGGGACTTCGTTGCTAAGCCTCAGAATGAAGGAATGGGGCTGATTTACGTCTCGTGGCTTTCACCCATCAGCGATTTGAAAGATCATAGGCATGTAAGCATGGCACACATACGATGCGATTGACTTACATGCGAAGGAGGTTCTAACAACCATCGCACTATCGGTGCAGATGTCAAATGCAGTAGAACAAACATTTAAGTAACAGGAAATATTTTGACGTGCTGTGTCTTTGTTCTTCCTGCTGAATTATTCGAGAAGTTCTTTGAATGAAGTTTGAATGACTGTTAGCCCAAGTGCTTTCCTTAGTAAACTAAGCTGGTCGCAGTTAAGAAATTTTCAAGTAAACACATTTGTACATAGGGCCTTGCTGCTTCATTATATAGATCTATCATAGCTAATTTGCAAATGTATCGAAGTATCTTAAGATACAATTGGCAAGTATCGTATCGGATACAATTTTTCCGGAAGTATCTTGTACCTGTATCTCAAATACTTCTTGCTCGAGTATCTTGTATCGTATCGCGATACAATTTCAAAGTATCTTTGCCCAGCCCTGACGGAGCGTCCCACACCCCCCACAGCGCATGCGCGTCCCCTCCCCTATCCTCTCCTACGCTCACCCCCCATTCTCTACTATAGGAATCATCTACTCTACGGAGCGGCGCCCGCGTCCCACATCCCCACAGCGCATGCGTGTTCTCTCCTCTAGGAATCCTCTACTCTACGGAGCGGCTCCCGTGTCCCACAGCGCATGCACGTCCCCTCCCCCTCTCTCTCCTCTAGGAATCCTCTACGGAGCGGCGCGCACGACAGGTGGTGTGACAGCTGCATACTCCGCTGGGGGGCGCCACGGTAGTTCCGCGGTATGAAAATGACGGAGCGCGCGCGCCTCATTCTCTCTCCTGTGCAGCGCCGCGATGAGCGCCCGGACCGCTGCCGCGAAGTGAGAGCGGCGACGTTCCTCCCGCTCAAGCTAATTATTTCCCGGCTGCTTCGCATCCACACATGGTTCCTTTAGCGGGAGATGGGGAATTTTCCATATTCCATTATTGCGCGAACGAGTGACAAGTATGCAAGGCGTTTAGTATCTGCAGGTGCGCATCTAAGCGAACGTTTTAACGAGTACAAGACTGCCAGTGCTTTGTTAACAACTTATGTTACCTGCTTGTCCCATTTGAGATCTGATGAGATTATGACACCTAAATATTTATATTCTTCCACTTTCTTTAAGATCTGTCCTTCTAAATAGAGTGGTAGAGTGTGAAGACTCAAATGGTAGAGGGTTTTTCTGGGTACGGGGCGCGTACATCTAACACACGCGACCATTGTTAGAGAAGATTAGTCTTAAGTTTAAAAACCTTATCGCATTGTGTGAACTTAGTTCCCTTAGTAAACGTGAGAGCCTTGCTGCACGCTATGAATTGGCTGAAGATATCACCTGACCCCAATTCTAGGTCCAAAGGGTCCTTCAGGTTTAACAACAACAAAAATCATCAGCATACCTGAAGATTTTTGCTACCCTATCGTCATTTAAAGAGCTGCTCACAGAATTGTCACATTTGGACAGGTAAATGTGGCATAAAATAGGAGCTACGCTGGATCCTATGCAGATACCGTTTTTTTCGCACGAACAGCTTATCCTGAAACTCAACAACCGTCGACGATAAGTACAACGTTAGCCGTTCCGGAAACGAGTCAACAGGGACACCACAGGCATTCTGAATAATAATAATAATATCTGGGGTTTTACGTCCCAAAACCACGATATGATTATGAGAGACGCCGTAGTGGAGGGCTCCGGAAATTTTGACCATCTGGTTTTCTTTAACGTGCACTGACATCGCACAGTACACGGGCCTCTACCATATCGCCTCCACCGAAAAGGAAACTGCCCTGCTTTCGTCGATGAGCTTCCCGTACGGCGACAAACAGTTCGGCGTGTGGCACAGAGTAAAACAGTTCCTATACGTCTAAAGAGAACGCCGTATTAGCAACGGGCTGTTTATCGCGCGGAAAGTTCACAACACAATCCGAAGAGTTAGCGGCAAACGGATCAACTACAACAAGCGTATTGCTACGCGCGTTTCTTTTACTGTATTCGGTTTCCGCCCACAAAGACTATCAGCAGTACTCGGCGCAGACCGCGCCTTAGTGTTCCAGAAGCTTCTCGGTTGTAGTAGATCGTTTTGTTAAGATTGCACGCAAGACTGTAACACTCAAGATTATTCCAGAGCTTGCGCGACGACTAGTGATAAGGCTAGAATGTTCGACGCGTGATTTATAAAAGCCGGCGCGTTCCAACGATGTTCAGTTGATCGACGGCCGACGCTCTGTTCGCCGCTATCAGTGCCTAACGTGTGTATTGCTGTAATCTAACTTTCCGTTTCTCGGCCACAAGTTCGGCCCAAATAAACAGTTTCATCTTGGACACGTCGCCTGCTGCCTTCGTCGACGTCACGACCACGTGACTGTATTTAGCCATAGTTGAAGGTACTATACTGACCCACAAGTTGCTGTCACGTTCCCTTCTCCGTCACTGTGGCTCTAAAAGGGCATTCAACCGTGTGGGTCTTGAATGCAAAGAAAACGGACAGCTTGTCCGTCTTAGTCTCCCGTACCAAGCCATCTGCGTTACACACCGCAGATGGACGAGCTGTTGTGTAGTACAATGGCTTTGTCCAATGCCAAGCGCCGGCATTGCTTCAGACCTGCCTTGGCGGTTGATACATCTTAAAAGCAGTTACGTAGAATGTATTAGTTGCGATACCTTTGAGAACATGGGAGCTTCCAATGAGTCATGTAAGCGTCAGCCAGATGAAGTGTTATTATAAGGCTGTGAGTAAGCCTGCGCATGGTAGGGAAACGTGTTCTACTCAGCGAGCGAATGTCGGTAAAAATGGCTGAACAAACTTAGCACTTTCTTTAGTGCCTGAAGGTTTAAACCAGGCTTATGTGATAAACATAACATTTGTGGATTTGACAGGATCCTATCTTTTTGGACGCTGATGCGTTCGTGCAGGTTGATCCTGTCCTGGACTTGACATCGACGCCTCAGGAGACCTGAGAAGCCTAGGAAGCTGAGACCGCCATGGACGCCTTTTGGGGAATTCCGAACGAGTAAGCACGCAAAATGTAGTGTCCGATGAATTTATCCGCGACAAGAAAAAAAGTCACAGTTTCGCCACTAGGGCGAAGCAATGAATGCGAATCAGGGCTGGGCAGTATCGAAGATACATGTATCTTAGATACTATCTTAGATACTCTTTGGGTATCTTGTATCTGTATCGTGATACGTCTCGCCGAACGAGTATCTGTATCTGTATTTCCGATACATTCAATAATGTATCGTGTATCTTAAGATACAAGATACTGCTATAGTAGCGGCACCCTGCGAAACAACAAACATCGGCTGAACTCAGCTTCTCAAGCTGATACTGCTGCCACTAAGCCAACTGAATAAAGCTAACGACAGTGATATTCATTTGTCTTTCCGCCAGTGTACTCTAGTGAGCATAGGAAATAAGGTCTATACACGTGTCTATTGGTGGAGCAGAGTCACATGATGGCGCTCGAGCCATCTCGACAAAAACAAGCGCGCGAACGTCTACTTGCAGCCAACCTTTTTTTTTTCGATTTTTTCTTTCTTTTTAGCTGTGTCGCTGCCATGAACCTTGCTTGTAGCCACGGTACTGTGCTGCGTACTCCAATGTGTGCGGCATCTTTCGCTCAAATTCGGTTGCCGCTATAGTGTCGTTATTGAAGTTTGTCTTGCGTGGCGCTTCGTCATAAATTCTCCAAAATGCAAGAATGGGGTTGCTTTGCGTCTCTCTGCTTTCACACAGACGTTTCACCGATCTCGTCGACGTAAGCTTTACTTGGACAGTATGAGATTGCCTTATATGCAAATTAGATTACAACTGTCACACCACTTGTGTCGATGCTATATGCAACAGAACAAGCATTTACGTAACAGATGATATTTTGGCGTACTGTATCTTTGTTCTTCATGCTAAATTATGCAAGAAGCTTTTTAATGATACCTTGATTATCAGCACAAGTGATCTCTTTGGTGCCCTTCGTTTGCACTCCACACATTACCTAGGCCACTGTGTAGTTTCTTTTTCCCGTTTGTTAACTGTAACAAGTATTTTGCTCCTCTATTCCTTCTCTTATTTATTCTTATTTTTAGGGGCCAAGCTCCTCAGGGTGTGGGTCGTTCCCTCCTTTGTAGTACATGTAGTAGTATGTATGTAGCCACTTCTAGTTGATGAATTGCTCAATAGATGGCGTTGTGTGTATGTGTCCTTGGAAATATTATCACTAGATGGCTTTAGTGGTTTTTCGTATACGTTGATGATTAAAGATGATAGATGGCGCTGTTATAATAACCCCTACGCCGAAAGTATGGCTTTCTGACACGCACAGAGGATGGGGCCGCCGAGCGCAAGTCTGAAGTGCGGACCCTAGTACGCCAAGTGGAGAACGCCCAGTGGAGTGCGAAAGCGCAGGAAAAGACTACGATGGCACTGTACTGCGCACACAAGGGCGAAATCTCCGCGGAGTCACCATACGATAATAGTGCCGGTAGTACGCTACTATTTAAAGCTCGGGCGGGAGCGCTCCGCACACTGTGCTACCGGAGACACTTCGACACCGATCCAGACGTGCAGGAGGCATTTTGCAGGGTCTGCGGGGAGCGAGGAGGAGACGATAGAACACATCGTTCTCAAGTGCGCACCACTGACGCCACGACCAACAGAGGGCACCTCGCTTCCGGTGGCACTGGGATTTGAGTCGGCTGCGGACCAGCGCTACCACGCAGTTTCGGTTGCGAAGGCCCGTCTACGAATGTGGTGGACATCAGTGAGACGATGACTGCAAATTCCGCCCCGTTCTGCCTCCTTATTAGATGTGAAGCATCTTATGGCGAAGCTTAATCCGGTGGCGGTAGTGTGCCGCGTGACCACCCTTGCTGCGCATGCGCAAACCCTTTAAAAAATTAATAACAAACTTCCTCTCCCCCCTCTCTCTCCTCTAGGCATCCCTCCCCGCGGCAACTACACCCTCACTGCGCATGCGCCTCCCCTCCTCTCTCCCCTCCTACGCTCCCCCCTCTCTCCTCTAGGCATCCCTGCCCGCGGCGTCCACACTCCCACTGCGCATGCGCGTCTCCCCCTCTCTCTCCTCTCCTACGCTCCCCCCCCTCTCTCTCCTCGCGACGCCGACGCAGGCAGCGTCTGCTAGCGAGTTTCTTGGTTGAAAAAACCGACTGCTCGCGCTGCACAACCGTTCACTGGCCACCCCGTATATACGGCACTGGATCTTGACCTGCAAGGTGTTGCCGGTGGGAGATTTCTCCTGTGCGTTGTTGAACAATAAAAATTCGCAGCGTGCGCGTTAACTAAAAGCGGACTGCGGGTCTCTTTGTCCAGTCGGAGTCTTCTGTCTCTCATTGCCCATTAGCAGCGATTGGCATGTTCCAGTAGGAAACACCGCTCCATAACTGCGTGCTTTGCGCCTCCCCCAGTTTTCTCCCCTGCGCAACGCTGCGATGAGCGCCAGCGTCAACGCCGCCGCCAGTGTAAGCGTTAGCGCCCGCTGCTTCACATCTGCACATGGTTCCCTTTAGCGGAAGATGGTGTAATTTTTGTTTTATTGCTGTGTTTAACTTTTTTTCCTCATCCGGCTAGGATGCAGTAATGCGTCCACCCGATCTAAAGGGTACGGCCACAACTCATCATCACCATAATCATCAGGGGCTCGCTCTTGGCGCGCTTTCTCTTTCGCTCGGAGTCGCGAAACCAGGGCAGCCGGTATCTGCGGAGCATGCGGCGGCTCCGGTACTCACGGCGGCACAACCCATAGCCAAGGACGCGTGGCTTTCACAACTCACAGCAGCGTTCTGTGGCGATGCATGCGGAGGCGAGGCGTTGCGTCGAGTACTAGTGTGGACTTCGGCATCTGAGCAGGTGGCATCGTCTTCCTCTGTCGTGGAACGCGAACTGGCGTTGTCGCTCAGGCTGGGAGCGCCCGGAACACAAGTCGGCGACGCTCGTTCCCAGCTCACGATCGAACACCCAGGATCATGCAAAGACGTGACACGTGTTGTCACGTCTTTGCATGATCGAGTGGGCAATGTACGGGGGGATTCACGGTTACCCGAATGATCCCTCCGAGCTTCGCCCACTCACCATCATACACTTCGTGGATATGCTGTGATTTCATTTGTCTGCGACATTGCTACTATTTACATGCCTACATTCCATGTGAGTTTACTGCTCAGGCGATGTTAGGAAAAAGGTAAAATAATTTGAGCATGCCTAGTGCTTACAGGAACAAGAATTCTGCTTACGATTCAATAAAACAGCGAAATTGAGTTTACAATAATGAAAATTATAACAACAAATCTTCAAGACGTTAGAGAGGCCATTTTAGAAACATAATACCAAGTACTACGGTTTTCTCATAGGCGTCCCCATGAGCCCTTTAGTGCTCTTTTCCGTGGGGACTGAGTTTTCTATTGTATGACCTTAACACCTAAGTTGACAATACATCATGCTCTTTTTTCATAGCTTTTAGGGGTTCAGCTTGTATAGTGTTTATAAAGGGTGTCACGTAATTGGAACCAAATATTTACAAAGAGCCTCACCTCAACTGAATAAAACCGACGATGCGGTTTACCCCTATGAGGCTCTAATGAGGGTATTTTTATATTGCGCTTGATTTCTTAACTAAGATGAATGATGTAACATTTCTGTTATTCATTTTGGGGCCAAGTATGTTTCTTTACGTTTTAGAAGACTTTCTAAAACGACAGATTTGATTTTTTTTGTAGAAAGGCACATGCTATAGTAGTGATTCTTCCGGCGTTTAAAGAAAGCCGGAGAAATATGACCCCGTTACTGCGCTCGTACACTATTGTCCTGCAGCGCTCTCCGACGTGCTTCGAGCGACACAACCGGCAAGCGGACCGCGGCGAAATGAGCGGCCGTGGCTTACGCATAGGCTCCACAGCGTGTCGCCATTTCTGACCACCACACACGGCAAAGAAACACCATCGTCCCTGAGAAGCGACAAGCTGACGGTCCGCGCGCCGGTTGTTTCACTGTTTAAGAGCTGCAGTACGATATCGCATTAGCGCAGTCACGGGGTTTTATTTGATATTTCGCGTGTTTTCTTTAAAAGCCAGAAAATATTCTCCATGCGTCATGTACGCCGCTAAAAAACAATTGCTTCAGTCGTTTTTAAATGCGTTCTACGATGTGATGAAGCGCACTCTGCCCTAAAGTGAATACTGAAAGTGTTGCATATTTGACCATAGTTAATCACCCAAGTAAGCGCAATATAAAAAATACAGGGACGAGCGCCACATGGCGGTAAACCATATGCCATTGGTTTCATTCAGTCACGGTTAAACGCTTGTCTTTTTTTTTGTTTTTTTTTAAATATTTGCTTCTACTTACGTGAAACACCCTGTATACTTATTCACTCGGTAGTTATCGTCTTCACATGATGCTTCACAAAAAGTATCGCTACCAGAGTCGTTGCTGCTCTACACCTGTAGGGTGATGCGGTACTACGAAAACGGCAATACGCTTACGGACAAGGTAAGACTCTGCACGGGTATTTGTGCCATCTTGCGGAGGCTTCTTATTGAAGTTCTCGCAATTAGACTGCAACGCGCTAGTTGGTCGCCAAGTAGAGCAGCGATACTCATCAAATACAAAAGTGTGAAGTAAACAAATGCCAATAACTCGTTTACGAATGAAAATAATATACATTAAGCAAGAAAAACATAACTTTTGGGATTCAAACAGATATTTCATTAAAATAAGCAAAGCTGGTCGCAGTTAATACATTTTCAAGCAAACACTTACGTACATAGGTATTTTCAGCGTCATTATATAGATCTATAATAGCAAATTTACAAATGTATCGAAGTATCTTAAGATACAATGGGAAGTATCGTATCGGATACAATCATTCCGGAAGTATCTTGTATCTGTATCTCCAATACTTCTTGCCAGAGTATCTTGTATCGTATCGCGATACAATTTCAAAGTATCTTTGCCCAGCCCTGAATGCGATAGCAAGAAATTAGTTTGTCACCCGAAGAACGACAAGCAGCTCGATACTTGCAACGCGTCGCCGCAGCACAAAGAAGGACGCTCGAAAAGGACGCATAGGTATACACAGGAGAAGCGTGAACTAACAACTCTCGCAGTTGTTACGTGTTTGTATTTGAGCAACGCGCTGCGAGTGTCCACAATGCAGAAGCCGACGCTGTTGTTGTTGTTGCCTCTGACATGGCTCATACCAACTCAGGGGGGATTGGCCAAGGATTGATTATATGATTATATGACTTTTCGACGCTGTTTGATACTTTTTTCTCTTAAACTGCGGCACCTCGGAATGACCCCTCATCGTCTCCTGCCACGCGGTGGCGTCTGACGCCAAGTGTGCCCGGTGTTCTTTTTTAAATGCGAAGCATTTCTTAGGGAACTTCGGCGACTTCGAGCGTATCTATCTATCTATCTATCTATCTATCTATCTATCTATCTATCTATCTATCTATCTATCTATCTATCTATCTATCTATCTATCTATCTATCTATCTATCTATCTATCTATCTATCTATCTATCTATCTATCTATCTATCTATCTATCTATCTATCTATCTATCTATCTATCTATCTATCTATCTATCTATCTATCTATCTATCTATCTATCTATCTATCTATCTATCTATCTATCTATCTATCTATCTATCTATCTATCTATCTATCTATCTATCTATCTATCTATATATCTATCTATCTATCTATCTATATATCTATCTATATATCTATCTATATATCTATCTATATATCTATCTATCTATCTATCTATCTATCTATCTATCTAGCCGCCTACGACTTTGTGCTCTCCTGGCCGTATCGTTAATGGGATTTATACCAAAATTGGTATGGCATAACCTGACTGTATGACAAACATGAATGACTGGTCCTATCATGAAAATAATGACTAACTTGTCATGAAAAGTATGATTCACATGCCACGCTCATGGTGCGCTCGCGGCCGTTTCGTTAGCTTGATATACACCAAATTTGGGATCGAGTGACGTGACTGTATGACGAACATAAATGACAGGTGGTAATATGCAAATAAGGACGTGCATGTCATGAACATGATTTACATGCCACGCTCATGGCGCGCTCGGGGCCGTTTTGTTAGCTTGATATACATCAAATTTGGTATTGAGTGACATGACTGTATGACGAACATAAATGACCAGTGGTAATATTGCCACGCGCGTTTCTTTCACTGTATTCGGTTTCCGCCCACAAAGACTATCAGCAGTACTCGGCGCAGACCGCGCCTTATTGTTCCAGAAGCTTCTCGCTTGTAGTAGATCGTTCTGTTAAGATTGTACGCAAGACGCTAACACTCAGGATTATTCCAGAGCTTCCGCGACGACTAGTGATAAGGCTAGAATGTTCGACGCGTGCGTTATAAAAGCCGGCGCGTTCCAAAGATGTACAGTTGATCGACGGCCGACGCTCTGTTCGCCGCTATCAGTGCCAGCGTTTATTGCTGTAATCTCACCTTCAGTTTACCGGCCACAAGTTCGGCCCAAATAAAGTGTTTCATCTTGGACTACTGCCTACTGCCTTCGTCGACGTCACAACCACGTGACATCTGGTGGAGGTGCTTCCCGGTCCATGTACCGAACGCCCCCCCTCCAGCCGTGAGCCAAGCCCACAACGTGAAAAGGACATCGACGCCAACGCTGAGCAGCGAGCCAGCCGCAGGCAGCAAGGTCTACCGGCAGAGTACGGGCCTCTCCCTGAAAAGACCCGGAAGACCAAGACCCTGACCTCGGCCGCAGCGACGATGACAGCCCCTGTGCCGTCTGCACCCATCCTGCTCCGGCAACTGAAGGAGCCGCCGACCTTCTATGGATCGCCAAGTCAAGATCCCGAAACCTGGCTCGAGACATTCGAAAGGGTCTCGGCATTTAACAACTGGAGCTCCGAGGACCAGCTGCGTCATGTGTACTTCTACCTGGAGGACGCCGCAAGGACCTGGTTTGAGAACAGGGAGCCCACCATTACAACTTGGGACATCTTCCGGACCAGCTTTCTCACCGCGCTCGCAAGCGTCGTGCGAAAGGAAAAAAGCCGCCGCTTTGCTGGAAACGCGGGCGCAGCTACCGAACGAAAACGTCACAATCTTTGCGGAAGAGCTGATTCGTCTCTTCCGCCATACCGACCCTGACATGACCGAGGAGAAGGAGGTCCGTTTGCTCATGCAAGGGGTAAAGCAAGAGCTCTTCGCTGGGCTGGTGCGGAACCCACCCAAAACAGTCCAAGAATTTGTCTCGGAGGCTACGACAATCGAGAAGACGTTGGAAATGCGCACCCGCCAGTACAATCGCCGATCGATGGAAGAAAGCGCAGCTGTTCACGCCCTCGGATCCGACGACCTACGCGAAACGATCCGAGCGATCGTGCGGGAGGAGCTGCAAAAATTGTTGCCGTCCTCGCAGCCCCAAGTTGCCTCGATCGCCGACATTGTTCGAGAAGAAATCCAGCACTCGCTGGGAACCACTGAACAGCCACATCCTCAGCCGCAAGCCATGAGCTACGCTGCTGTAGCCCGACGTGCCACCCCCCTCCACGCCCACGTCAAGAGGCCGCAAGGCCGCATTCCCGCTGCCAGACACCGCCGCCACCGCCATCGACGCCATACCGTCCACGTGCCGGCCAGCGCTACGCCCGAAGAAAAACCGACATTTGGCGGGCCGCTGACAACCGCCCGCTCTGCTACCACTGCGGGGAAGCCGGACATACCTACCGCCGCTGCCAGTACCGACAGACGGGGTTACGCGGATTCGCCGTGAACGCGCCGCGTCCGCAGCCAGGCGAACGGCCTCGCGACATCGAAGACTACCTCACCGGAACACAGTGGCAAGAACGACGACCTTCTCGCTCGCCGTCGCCCGGCCGCTACATGTCACCGCACCGCCGGCAGTACACTGGCCCAAACCGGGGCCGATCTCCTAGCCCTTACCCGGAAAACTAAGGGCAGCAACCGATGGAGGTGCGGTTGCTGTACGACGAACTACCGAATATCCTCCGCCGCCGACGACGACGCCGCGACGAGACCTCAAGAACCCGCCGCAACCCGAACGCAGCCCTGACGTCGAAACTTCGCGGCCTGCAGAAGACCTGACGAGGCAACATCGAAGTAGCAGTACAAACCGTCGTAGCCGTGACCCGACGCCGCGACCCAACCGCAACGCCAGGCGACGAACTAGCGTCCTCGACGTTCTCATCGACGGCCACAGCGTCACAGCTCTCGTCGACACCGGAGCCGACTATTCCGTCATCAGTGGGACGTTCGCCGCGAAGTTGAAGAAAGTAAGGACTTCTTGGGAAGGCCCTGAGATCCGGACAGCTGGAGGCCACCTAGTGACGCCGGCAGAAATCTGCACAGCGAGTGAGTCCATCAACGACCGGATTTATCCAGCAAGCTTCGTAGTCTTACAGCGTTGCTCCAGAGACGTCATCCTTGGTATGGACTTCTTAAGCCTTCATGGTGCAGTGATCAATCTTCGATCCAAGTCGATAACGTTATCCACTGAAAAAGCACTACCGCCGCATACGCCGTCAGGAAAGCACACCTTAAATTTACTGGAAGACCAAGTCACCATTCCCCCCTCGCTCCAGCGTCAGCATTTCCGTCAGCACTAATAAATCAACAGATATGCAAGGCGTCGTTGAAGGCGACCAGCACCTGTTGATCAACCGCCAGATTTGCGTAGCCAGAGGAATAGCCGAGCTGCAAGCAGGAAAAGCAACACTTATGCTCACGAACTTCAGCAACGAGTACAAGCACGTGAGCAAAGGCACGACGGTTGCCTACATCGAAGAAATAGTGGAAGCCAGCAACGCTTTCGCCCTCGCCGAGTCTACCGAACCTGCTACGACGCACCAAGATCAACTAGCTTTCGACGTTAACGCGAGCCTTCCGACGCATAAACAAGAACAGCTCAGAGCTCTGCTCCTGCAATACAAGGACTGTTTTTCATCGTCGTCGAGAATTCGGCAGACCCCGGTCGCAAAACATCGCATCATAACAGAAGAAAGGACCAGGCTGCTCCGTCAGAGCCCGTACAGAGTTTCGACGCGAGAACGCGAGGTCATAAAGAAACAAGTCGACGAAATGCTACGCGATGACATAATCCAGCCGTCCAAGAGTCCCTGGGCGTCTCCCGTGGTGTTGGTGAAGAAGAAGGACGGAACGCTACGTTTCTGTGTCGACTATCGTCGCCTGAACAAGACCGCAAAGAAGGACGTGTACCCCCTCCCACGGATAGACGACGCTCTGGATCGACTCCACAACGCGAAGTACTTTTCGTCGATGGACCTCAAGACAGGCTACTGGCAAATCGAAGTCGACGAGAGAGACCGAGAAAAGACGGCCTTCATAACACCAGACGGCCTGTTCGAGTTCAAGGTCATGCCTTTTGGTCTTTGCTCGGCCCCCGCGACATTCCAACGCGTTATGGATACTGTACTGGCCGGTCTGAAGTGGCAGACTTGCCTTGTGTACTTGGACGACGTCGTTGTCTTTTCCTCAAACTTCGACGAACACCTCCGGCGCCTTGCAGCTGTACTTCAAGCAATCAAGACCTCCGGACTCACTCTCAAGCCAGAGAAGTGCCGCTTCGCGTACGAAGAACTTTTGTTCTTGGGCCACGTGATAAGCAAATCCGGAGTACGCCCCCGACCCGCAAAAGACAACCGCCATCGTTGCTTTCCCGCCACCCACCGACAAGAAGGCCGTGCGTCGATTTCTCGGCTTGTGTGCCTATTACAGGCGGTTCGTTAAAAACTTCGCCCGCATCGCCGAGCCTCTCACTAACCTCACCAGGACCGACGTCGAGTTCAAGTGGGAAATGCCGCAGGAGGAAGCATTTCAGGAACTAAAACGACGCCTGCAAACGTCTCCGTTACTTGCGCATTTCGACGAATACGCCGAAACAGAAGTACACACCGACGCGAGCAGCGTAGGACTCGGCGCCGTCCTCGTGCAGAGGACGGACGGACTGGAAAGGGTTATCAGTTATGCTAGCCGGTCGCTATCAAAGGCAGAGGCCAACTACTCCACAACAGAAAAGGAGTGCCTTGCCATCATCTGGGCTACATCAAAGTTTCGCCCCTACCTTTACGGCAGGCCCTTCAAAGTTGTGAGTGACCACCACGCCTTGTGTTGGCTAGCTAACATGAAAGACCCTTCTGGTCGCCTCGCACGGTGGAGCCTGAGACTTCAAGAATTCGACATTACCGTCGTTTACAAGTCCGGAAGAAAACACTCTGACGCCGACTGCCTGTCTCGTGCCCCCCGTCGACCCACCGCCGCTGGACGACCAGGATGATGACGCCTTCCTGGGAACCATAAGTGCCGACGACTTCGCCGAGTGACAGCGCGCTGATCCGGAACTCAAGGGCCTTATGGAATACCTCGAGGGCAAAGCCACTGTGGCTCCAAAGGTATTCAGACGAGGACTGGAGTCGTTTTTCATGCGCAACGGCGTTCTTCTAAAGAAAAACTTCTCGCCACTTCGGGCCGACTCCCTCCTCGTAGTACCTTCCGCATTACGTCCAGAAGTTCTGCATGCTTGGCATGACGACCCGACGGCTGGACACCTTGGATTTTCCCGTACGCTGGCAAGGATACAAGAAAAGTACTACTGGCCTCGCCTCACTGCCGACGTCACCCACTACGTGAGGACTTGCCGAGATTGTCAGCGACGGAAGACACCACCGACTAGGCCAGCCGGACTTCTGCAGCCCATCGATCCACCTCGCCGGCCGTTCCAGCAAATCGGCATGGCGGAACACGAGCAGGTGATCAGCGCAGTAGATCTACACAGATGACCCCTTATCCGCCAAGAATAGCCGTCACTGGTTTTCGTGTAGAAGGCACGAATACAGATGCCTCAGTCAGGCGGTGTAGCAGGTGTAGAAAAGCTGAAACGGTCGTGAGTACAGGACAACCGAAACCGTGGTGACCGCCGTCCAACAGCAAACTGGATTTCTGCAGAGTCGTCCAAAAGCCTGCGGAATTAAGCGTCGGAAAACCTTTAGCACAAGCGGCGACACGTAGAGCCGTAACTGCTGCTGCAAAGTGACGTTGGGTGAGACGGGCCACCGCTGTATGGCGGAACACGAGCAGGTGATGAGCGCAGTAGATCTACGCAGATGATCCCTTATCCGCCAAGAATAGCCGTCACTGGTTTTCGTGTAGAAGGCACGAATACAGATGCCTCAGTCAGGCGGTGTAGCAGTTGTAGAAGAGGTGAAATGGTGGGGAGTACAATACCACCGAAACCGTGGCGACCGCCGTCCAACAGCAAACTGGATTTCTGCAGAGTCGTCCAAAAGCCTGCGGAATTAAGCGTCGGAAAACCTTTAGCACAAGCGGCGACACGTAGAGCCGTAACTGCTGCTGCAAAGTGACGTTGGGTGAGACGGGCCACCGCTGTATGGCGGAACACGAGCAGGTGATCGGCGCAGTAGATCTACACAGATGACCCCTTATCCGTCAAGAATAGCCGACACTGGTTTTCGTGTAGAAGGCACGAATACAGATGCCTCAGTCAGGCGGTGCGGCAGGCGTAGAAAAGCTGAAACGGTGGGGAGTACAATACCACCGAAACCGTGGCGACCGCCGTCCAACAGCAAACTGGATTTCTGCAGAGTCGTCCAAAAGCCTGCGGAATTAAGCGTCGGAAAACCTTTAGCACAAGCGGCGACACGTAGAGCCGTAACTGCTACTGCAAAGTGACGTTGGGGTGAGGCGGGCCACCGCTTTATGGCGGAACACGAGCAGGTGATCAGCGCAGTAGATCTACGCAGATGACCCCTTATCCGCCAAGAGAATAGCCGTCACTGGTTTTCGTGTAGAAGGCACGAATACAGATGCCTCAGTCAGGCGGTGTAGCAGGTGTAGAAAAGCTGAAACGGTCGAGAGTACAGGACAACCGAAACCGTCGCGACCGCCGTCCATTAGCAAACTGGATTTCTGCAGAGTCGTCCGAAAGCCTGCGGAATTAAGCGTCGGAAAACCTTTAGCACAAGCGGCGACACGTAGAGCCGTAACTGCTGCTGCAAAGTGACGTTGGGTGAGGCGGGCCACCGCTTTATGGCAGAACACGAGCAGGTGATCAGCGCAGTAGATCTACACAGATGACCCCTTATCCGTCAAGAATAGCCGACACTGGTTTTCGTGTAGAAGGCACGAATACAGATGCCTCAGTCAGGCGGTGCAGCAGGCGTAGAAAAGCTGTAACGGTGGGGAGTACAATACCACCGAAACCGTGACGACCGCCGTCCAACAGCAAACTGTATTTCTGCAGAGTCGTCCAAAAGCCTGCGGAATTAAGCGTCGGAAAACCTTTAGCACAAGCGGCGACACGTAGAGCCGTAACTGCTGCTGCAAAGTGACGTTGGGTGAGGCGCGCCACCGCTTTATGGCGGAACACGAGCAGGTGATCAGCGCAGTAGATCTACGCAGATGATCCCTTATCCGCCAAGAATAGCCGTTACTGGTTTTCGTGTAGAAGGCACGAATACAGATGCCTCAGTCAGGCGGTGTAGCAGGTGTAGAAAAGCTGAAACGGTCGAGAGTACAGGACAACCGAAACCGTCGCGACCGCCGTCCAATAGCAAACTGGATTTCTGCAGAGTCGTCCAGAAGCCTGCGGAATTAAGCGTCGGAAAACCTTTAGCACATGCGGCGACACGTAGAGCCGTAACTGCTGCTGCAAAGTGACGTTGGGTGAGGCGGGCCACCGCTTTATGGCGGAACACGAGCAGGTGATCAGCGCAGTAGATCTACACAGATGACCCCTTATCCGTCAAGAATAGCCGACACTGGTTTTCTTGTAGAAGACACGAATACAGATGCCTCAGTCAGGCGGTGCAGCAGGCGTAGAAAAGCTGAAACGGTGGGGAGTACAATACCACCGAAACCGTGGCGACCGCCGTCCAACAGCAAACTGGATTTCTGCAGAGTCGTCCAAAAGGCTGCGGAATTAAGCGTCGGAAAACCTTTAGCACAGGCGGCGACACGTAGAGCCGTAACTGCTGCTGCAAAGTGACGTTGGGTGAGGCGGGCCACCGCTTTATGGCGGAACACGAGCAGGTGATCAGCGCAGTAGATCTAGGCAGATGATCCCTTATCCGCCAAGAATAGCCGTCACTGGTTTTCGTGTAGAAGGCACGAATACAGATGCCTCAGTCAGGCGGTGTAGCAGGTGTAGAAATGCTGAAACGGTCGCGAGTACAGGACAACCGAAACCGTCGCGAACGCCGTCCAATAGCAAACTGGATTTCTGCAGAGTCGTCCAGAAGCCTGCGGAATTAAGCGTCGGAAAACCTTTAGCACAAGCGGCGACACGTAGAGCCGTAACTGCTGCTGCAAAGTGACGTTGGGTGAGGCGGGCCACCGCTTTATGGCGGAACACGAGCAGGTGATCAGCGCAGTAGATCTACACAGATGACCCCTTATCCGTCAAGAATAGCCGACACTGGTTTTCGTGTAGAAGGCACGAATACAGATGCCTCAGTCAGGCGGTGCGGCAGGCGTAGAAAAGCTGAAACGGTGGGGAGTACAATACCACCGAAACCGTGGCGACCGCCGTCCAACAGCAAACTGGATTTCTGCAGAGTCGTCCAAAAAGCCTGCGGAATTAAGCGTCGGAAAACCTTTAGCACAAGCGGCGACACGTAGAGCCGTAACTGCTGCTGCAAAGTGACGTTGGGTGAGGCGGGCCACCGCTTTATGGCAGAACACGAGCAGGTGATCAGCGCAGTAGATCTACACAGATGACCCCTTATCCGTCAAGAATAGCCGACACTGGTTTTCGTGTAGAAGGCACGAATACAGATGCCTCAGTCAGGCGGTGCAGCAGGCGTAGAAAAGCTGTAACGGTGGGGAGTACAATACCACCGAAACCGTGACGACCGCCGTCCAACAGCAAACTGTATTTCTGCAGAGTCGTCCAAAAGCCTGCGGAATTAAGCGTCGGAAAACCTTTAGCACAAGCGGCGACACGTAGAGCCGTAACTGCTGCTGCAAAGTGACGTTGGGTGAGGCGCGCCACCGCTTTATGGCGGAACACGAGCAGGTGATCAGCGCAGTAGATCTACGCAGATGATCCCTTATCCGCCAAGAATAGCCGTTACTGGTTTTCGTGTAGAAGGCACGAATACAGATGCCTCAGTCAGGCGGTGTAGCAGGTGTAGAAAAGCTGAAACGGTCGAGAGTACAGGACAACCGAAACCGTCGCGACCGCCGTCCAATAGCAAACTGGATTTCTGCAGAGTCGTCCAGAAGCCTGCGGAATTAAGCGTCGGAAAACCTTTAGCACATGCGGCGACACGTAGAGCCGTAACTGCTGCTGCAAAGTGACGTTGGGTGAGGCGGGCCACCGCTTTATGGCGGAACACGAGCAGGTGATCAGCGCAGTAGATCTACACAGATGACCCCTTATCCGTCAAGAATAGCCGACACTGGTTTTCTTGTAGAAGACACGAATACAGATGCCTCAGTCAGGCGGTGCAGCAGGCGTAGAAAAGCTGAAACGGTGGGGGAGTACAATACCACCGAAACCGTGGCGACCGCCGTCCAACAGCAAACTGGATTTCTGCAGAGTCGTCCAAAAGGCTGCGGAATTAAGCGTCGGAAAACCTTTAGCACAGGCGGCGACACGTAGAGCCGTAACTGCTGCTGCAAAGTGACGTTGGGTGAGGCGGGCCACCGCTTTATGGCGGAACACGAGCAGGTGATCAGCGCAGTAGATCTAGGCAGATGATCCCTTATCCGCCAAGAATAGCCGTCACTGGTTTTCGTGTAGAAGGCACGAATACAGATGCCTCAGTCAGGCGGTGTAGCAGGTGTAGAAATGCTGAAACGGTCGCGAGTACAGGACAACCGAAACCGTCGCGAACGCCGTCCAATAGCAAACTGGATTTCTGCAGAGTCGTCCAGAAGCCTGCGGAATTAAGCGTCGGAAAACCTTTAGCACAAGCGGCGACACGTAGAGCCGTAACTGCTGCTGCAAAGTGACGTTGGGTGAGGCGGGCCACCGCTTTATGGCGGAACACGAGCAGGTGATCAGCGCAGTAGATCTACACAGATGACCCCTTATCCGTCAAGAATAGCCGACACTGGTTTTCGTGTAGAAGGCACGAATACAGATGCCTCAGTCAGGCGGTGTAGCAGGTGTAGAAAAGCTGAAACGGTCGAGAGTACAGGACAACCGAAACCGTCGCGAACGCCGTCCAATAGCAAACTGGATTTCTGCAGAGTCGTCCAGAAGCCTGCGGAATTAAGCGTCGTAAAACCTTTAGCACAAGCGGCGACACGTAGAGCCGTAACTGCTGCTGCAAAGTCACGTTGGGTGAGGCGGGCCACCGCTTTATGGCGGAACACGAGCAGGTGATCAGCGCAGTAGATCTACGCAGATGATCCCTTATCCGCCAAGAATAGCCGTCACTGGTTTTCGTGTAGAAGGCACGAATACAGATGCCTCAGTGAGGCGGTGTAGCAGGTGTAGAAAAGCTGAAACGGTCGAGAGTACAGGACAACCGAAACCGTCGCGACCACCGTTCAACAGCAAACTGGACTTCTGCGGAGCCGTCCAAAAAGCATGCGGAATTAAGCGTCGGAAAACCTTTAGCACATGCGGCGACACGTAGAGCCGTAACTGCTGCTGCAAAGTGACGTTGGGTGAGGCGGGCCACCGCTTTATGGCGGAACACGAGCAGGTGATCAGCGCAGTAGATCTACACAGATGACCCCTTATCCGTCAAGAATAGCCGACACTGGTTTTCTTGTAGAAGACACGAATACAGATGCCTCAGTCAGGCGGTGCAGCAGGCGTAGAAAAGCTGAAACGGTGGGGAGTACAATACCACCGAAACCGTGGCGACCGCCGTCCAACAGCAAACTGGATTTCTGCAGAGTCGTCCAAAAGGCTGCAGAATTAAGCGTCGGAAAACCTTTAGCACAGGCGGCGACACGTAGAGCCGTGACTGCTGCTGCAAAGTGACGTTGGGTGAGGCGGGCCACCGCTTTATGGCGGAACACGAGCAGGTGATCAGCGCAGTAGATCTACACAGATGACCCCTTATCCGTCAAGAATAGCCGACACTGGTTTTCTTGTAGAAGACACGAATACAGATGCCTCAGTCAGGCGGTGCAGCAGGCGTAGAAAAGCTGAAACGGTGGGGAGTACAATACCACCGAAACCGTGGCGACCGCCGTCCAACAGCAAACTGGATTTCTGCAGAGTCGTCCAAAAGGCTGCGGAATTAAGCGTCGGAAAACCTTTAGCACAGGCGGCGACACGTAGAGCCGTAACTGCTGCTGCAAAGTGACGTTGGGTGAGGCGGGCCACCGCTTTATGGCGGAACACGAGCAGGTGATCAGCGCAGTAGATCTACGCAGATGATCCCTTATCCGCCAAGAATAGCCGTCACTGGTTTTCGTGTAGAAGGCACGAATACAGATGCCTCAGTCAGGCGGTGTAGCAGGTGTAGAAAAGCTGAAACGGTCGAGAGTACAGGACAACCGAAACCGTCGCGAACGCCGTCCAATAGCAAACTGGATTTCTGCAGAGTCGTCCAGAAGCCTGCGGAATTAAGCGTCGGAAAACCTTTAGCACAAGCGGCGACACGTAGAGCCGTAACTGCTGCTGCAAAGTGACGTTGGGTGAGGCGGGCCACCGCTTTATGGCGGAACACGAGCAGGTGATCAGCGCAGTAGATCTACACAGATGACCCCTTATCCGTCAAGAATAGCCGACACTGGTTTTCGTGTAGAAGGCACGAATACAGATGCCTCAGTCAGGCGGTGTAGCAGGTGTAGAAAAGCTGAAACGGTCGAGAGTACAGGACAACCGAAACCGTCGCGAACGCCGTCCAATAGCAAACTGGATTTCTGCAGAGTCGTCCAGAAGCCTGCGGAATTAAGCGTCGGAAAACCTTTAGCACAAGCGGCGACACGTAGAGCCGTAACTGCTGCTGCAAAGTCACGTTGGGTGAGGCGGGCCACCGCTTTATGGCGGAACACGAGCAGGTGATCAGCGCAGTAGATCTACGCAGATGATCCCTTATCCGCCAAGAATAGCCGTCACTGGTTTTCGTGTAGAAGGCACGAATACAGATGCCTCAGTCAGGCGGTGTAGCAGGTGTAGAAAAGCTGAAACGGTCGAGAGTACAGGACAACCGAAACCGTCGCGACCACCGTTCAACAGCAAACTGGACTTCTGCGGAGCCGTCCAAAAGCATGCGGAAGCGTCGGAAAGCCTTAGTATAAGCGCCGATACGTAGAGCCGTAACTTTTGCTGCAAAGTGTATTTATCAATCAATCAATCAATCAATCAATCAATCAATCAATCAATCAATCAATCAATCAATCAATCAATCAATCAATCAATCAATCAATCAATCAATCAATCAATCAATCAATCAATCAATCAATCAATCAATCAATCAATCAATCAATCAATCAATCAATCAATCAATCAGTTTATTATTCAAACGAAAATAGAGTACAGTGTGTAATATTTGCGCAGTTGGGACCCCAGAACAGGACATGAGTTGTGGAAGGGGTCTCTATGACAGATAGTGCTATTTATATCCGAGTGAAAAGATCTTATACATAGGTGTATAGGAAACGAATCAAATCGTTATACAATGCAGAAAAGGAAACTAAACTATGCACAAGGCAAAAGAAAAGATTAGAAAAAATCCGGCATATCCCACGCACTGTGGGAATCGATGTAATGCGAAGCAGCCAGCAAGAAGTGAATCATGCCGTACATAATATGCATGTCATGATTTACATGTTAGGACATGTCATTCATGTTCGTCATACAGTCACATCGCACAATACCAATTTTGATGTATATCAAACTAGCGAACTGGACGCAAGCGCACCATGAACGTGGCATGTAAATGGCACGGTAGATGACATGCATGCCAAGATTTTCGTGCTACCACCTGCCACTTATGTTCGCTATACAGTCACGTCCTGCAATACCAATTTTGGTGTATATCAAGCTAGCGAAACGGCCGTGAGTGCGCCATAAGCGTGGAATGCAAGTCATGTCGCACATGACATATCATGATTTCCCTATTACCACTTGTCATTTATGTTCGTCATACAGTCACGTCACGCAATACCAAATTAGGTGTATATCAAGCTAGCGAAACGGCTACGAGAGTGCCATGAGTGTGGCATGCAAGTCATGTTGCACATCACATATCATGATTTTCATATTACCACATGTCATTTATGCTCTTCATGCAGTGACGTCACTCAATACCAAATTTGGTGTTTATCAAGCTAGCGAAACGGCCACGAGAGTGTCATGAGCGTGGCTTGCAAGTCATGTTCCACATGACATGTCATGAGCATAAGCTGCGGGGCACGGCGCCGCAGCGAAAACGGCGCACTTACATATGCTGCTCTTCCAGGCGATGCTCTCCTGTCTCCTGCCCTGCTTGAACTTGGCTTCGACTTCAAATGCTTCTATTAATGGCCCAATGGATCTACTGACGCCTGCAGCAGCGGATCTACCCGTTCAGCCAAGTTTGTTCGACTTAACGAGCCTCGTCAAGCAACCATGGTCATACAGTGACGCGTCCATTGGGATGTGCACCACAGCGAACCCATGTATACGCCCACCGAGACCAACTTTCCTTGGGCACGGCACCGCAGCCAAAACGGCGCACTTACCTATGCTGCTCTTCCAGGTTAGATATTAGATGCGAAGCATCTTATGCTCTGGGTTATGTCCGTCCCTCCCGCGTCCCGCGTCCGACGTCCCGTGAACGGCCACTTTCATGAAGTAGGGAAGCACACATTATGCGAACCAGAACACTGTAGTAATATGAAGGCCGTCAACCACTATCACAGTCATCAGAGTCATGGCCGAGAGCACAGAGAGGCTGCTTAGCAATGGCTAGGCAGGTGGTGTCTGTCGCCCAGGTTGACTCCATTCCTTGATCTTGCTTGCATGTGCTTGGAGGGGCTTAGTCCGTCCCTCCTTCCAACGCCACCTAAAGAAACTTCGTCAAGGCCTGGAAGCACCTCGCGTGACGTGTCACCAGTGGGCTTACGCTTGGCTCGCGCGAGGTCGATAGTGAATGAGCTTTTCTCGATTACAATTCCTGTTACTTTGGTGATAAACGTTCTTATTAGGGGTGTGCGAATAGTGAAATTTCATCTCGAATCGAATAGTGGCCAAAAATGTCGAATATCGAATCGAATACAACAGGTTTTATTGAAAATTGAAAGAAAAAAAACACAAATATGAAGTATGCTCATATCCTCGAGCACACAAAGCGGGCGGTGACTACTACAAAAGGCTACAGATTGTCATGCAGAAATACTGGCTTGAGGTTTTCTCGCCGTGATGTGACGGTGTTTAATGCTGTTGAGAACATGCGTTCACTGGGCACTTCAGTAGCAGGAATTGGAAGGTATCGCAAAGCGATGAGGGCGATCCCTGGATACAGTGAAGCTCCATGCTCTCTCCAGTATTTCAAGGGATCGTCTTTTCTGGGTATCAGCGGCTCGTTGAAGTATTTCTGAACCTCTTGGGTATAAGGTGTGTGTTCATTTTGCTGGTTATTTCTTGCCGCCAGCAATTCGACAGTCTCCCAGACTGTTCCCTGGCCTTCTTTACTAGCGGAATGACTTGTCGATGGCTTCGGATTTTGAAAGTGCGGCGATGGAGAGTTCATGCGAGCGTGTCGACCTGTAATTTCGGCTTCCAGCAGCTCAGCAGCCTGTGAGTGATTGAATGAGCCTGTGCAGAAAAATCGATTTAAACCTCGGATGACAAAGTGTCGCGAGCATCAGTTCCTTTCGGTCAGCATAAAGAGGGAACCGTGACTGCAGGCTCTTCAGCAAGTTCTCGGCAAATAGAGCTGCATTTCCAATGCTAGTGTGCCTCTTAAGTATCTGTTCGGTCCCGTAAAGAAAAGGAATAACTGATGACATAGTTCCGTACTTCTGGCCGCTAAGATCTGTAGTCGCATCTGCAATAGGCTGCAGGATCTGCACTAAGCTTGCAGCAACATTGCACTCACTTGGGGAAAGGCAGCTCACACTTGTTTCTGATGTTGCTATTTCGAGTGAGACAGCATCTCTTGACTCCACCAAGCGGCTCAGCATTGCATGTTCGCTGTTCCAACGCGTGTGTCCACATCTTGAATGAGGCCTCTACTTGGCAGCTCCATGCGCTTCTGGCACTCCTTGAGCCGGCGAGTTGCCTGGGCGCTGTGTTTATAGTGTCCAACTAACGCTCGTGCCTTCTTGCACAGTGATGAAACCATCGGCGTTTCTTCTTTTGCGTCCTTGATTGCCAGCTGCAACGTGTGTCCCAAGCACTGAATCGGGATCCATTCCATCTGATACGCACGGCGGCACGGATATTCCGACCATTGTCTGTCACCACATACACAGGCATACTGCTGAGGTCGAGAGACCACTCTTTGACAATTTCGGTCAGGCAGGCTTGGATATTCACTGCTGTGTGGCTTTCTTGCAAGTGACAGCAAGCTAGGGTGAATGCCTTCACTGCGAAATCTTTGGTCATATAGTGACAGGTCAAAGAGATGTATCCTTGATTTGCCCGGGATGTCCACATGTCGGTTGTGAACGCGAGCGACTCTAATCCGTCTGCTATGTCCGACGCGATTTGTTTCTTGAGTGAGTCGACTGTGCTTCGGTACAGCTCGGGAATCACACCTCTTGAAAACGTAAACGTAGTTCTGTGCGGGATCTTGTAATGGGGCTGGAGGTGGCGGATCAAGTCCTGAGATCCTTTGTTCTCTACGATCTCGTATGGCTGGAGGTCACGAGCGATCATGCGCCCAATGAAAATCGTCGTTTCCTTTTTTCGCGCTTTCGGACAGCACGCCTGTCCCTTTAGTCAGATCCAGCAACGTTTGCTGGCTTTTCTCCCTAGGCTTCGATTTTTCCTTAGACGACTGCTGGAGTTCCAAATACTGCATGTGATGCTTGCTCCTCAGATGATTTACGAGCGGACTTGCTGTGCTTGACGGCGTCTTGAGGGTCGAACCGCACTTCTTGCAAATAGCAGAGCACGGAGTTGCTTTGTCGAAAAACTTCCAGATTAAACTTCGTTTTTCACCACGGCTATCTATGTTGCAGAACGCGGAACATAAACGCTTGACGACAAAAGGCGTGCCACTGGCTGCTGCTGTCCCAAACGAGCGCTTAACCGAGCACGCACTGCCACCTTCAAACGACAGCGCGTTGTCACCAGGGTTGCCAGATTTGGCTACTTTTAAAAGGCCACGGCGACAAAAAAGTGACGGTGGCTACTTGGCTACTTTTTGGCTAGTATTCTGGCACTGGCATCAACAGTTAATATACGCTAAAACCTAGCGCAACTATCAAAAAATAAATTTTCATTCGCACTGCCGGCTGCGCCTCCTCGGTGTAATGGCTTTTGTGTACTCTGTATACCGCAAGCAATTACGTGCGCCCGAAACGCATCACGGTCGCCATGCTTTTCACATTATTAATGGAACTCCTCTAGGTTAGGCAGCACTGTAAAGTAGCTGGCGGGGGGACTCGTTCATGCTTTCTATCCGCTATCCGCCTCTTGCGCTACTGCTTTGAGCTGTACAGGTGGCGCCACCAACGACGAACGTTGGCGAAAAGTGGATGCGCGCGGCTCGTTGAAGCCTTGCGCAATTCGCACGCATCTCATTGTTTTTGCGGGCATTTTTCATTCTGGTTTGCTATTTACACTGTCGACGCTGCTGCAGTAGTCAGCCATGACTTTTCTTACGTCGACTGTTCTATTGAAAATGACAGGCTCGTTTTTCATTACTGTGTGCCCGCGCGATGCACTGCATGCGTTTCTTACGTGCATGCGTCTAAGTTGTTTGCGTGATCTGTTAACACAGACTAAATATACATCAGGCGCCAATCCTATACGAGACATTGTTGACGGCGCAATGAAACTCCTTGAAGCGGAGCGAGTGTTTTCTGCTGTGGCTCTCTCAAAAAGCGACTTAAGGAATAGAATGTCGCACGAACTTCACCTCGCGATCATCTGGATCAGATTTGGACTACGTCTGAAAGGGATTACGAGCTCTACATTTAGTGCCGCGGGGCATGCTGGGAAAAGTGAACTCGATATGTGCACTTTACTGTCACTGCAGCATTAATTGCCAATTTTCTAGTCTTAATGCCTCTATTGCGATGTGATAAACATTGCCGTGACGTATATTTTTTATATATTTAGGTGTCAGAACACGGTGATAAATCAGCTAAACTGAAATCACGTTTGGCTACTTTTCTGGCTCCAAAACAAAATAACGGCTGCCAGTTGGCTACTGTTCTGGCTACTTTGCTTAATTTTGTGGCTCTTTTTCTCTTCGAGGATCTGGCAACCCTGGTTGTCACGGCGCCAGCGCGGATTGCCTCGACAGAGCGCGCATGAAAAAAAACAATGTACAAAACGTGCCGAGAGCGCGTCTCTCACCCCCTACGGAGAGGAGGAGGAACAAAAAATTTTATTCGAAGAGCAAACTGAGATTCCCGTGGCCAGAGCCCCTTTGTCAGGGCCCCCCTGGCTCGGGCGGCTCGCTTGGCTCGGCCGCCGAGACAGCTAACTCGCGCGCACTGTCTGGATCCAGAAATCAACGCGGCTACCACGGATGCGTCCTCCCGTCCGCCGCTGCCAGACTAATGTGCGAGGAGGAACTCACCCTTTTCCGCAAGTCTTCGCTGCGCTGTGAGCAGATGTGTCATGTCGATTCCTGAACCCCGGTGCAACCCAATATGAAGACGGTATGGCGACGGTAGTTCACACAGGCTGTTAAGGAGTATGTTTGTGTAGCGCTGTTTTACGGCGCTTGTGGCATACGGGACCGTACTACGCAAGAAGTTCGTGCCTAAATGGCTTGACGGCTGTCTCCTGTGCATTTTTAAAGACGATAGTCTTTCTTGGGATACCTAAACGGAGAAGTTTTGGTCTGTCTGTCTGTGTTTCTGTTTGTCGGCACGTCGCACGATTCAGCTAGCTGGCCAAAGTTTAACCCCCTGCCTTACGACCTCCAATCTTGACCGAGAGGCATGTGTTCATACGGGTGAGCGTGGGCTATTAAAAATCAAATATTACGCATACCTGAGGCACAACATCAATACCTTAGTACTATTCACAGTGTTCCTTTAAAACAAAATCTATAGATACATAATTATAAAGATCCTAGTGTTTATTACGCGGCGCTGCAAATGCGCCGCTGTGTACAAAACAAGTCTCCGCCCAGTGATTTAACTTCGACGCTGTGGTGCTGCCACCTGGCAGCAGCATAGTTCAACACAAGCCGATGTTCCCCGGTAGCGCTGTAGATGGCGTCCTCTTCTGTTTTATCAATGCCAGCAAGATGCGGCTGATTCATCGTAGAAGAGCGCTGTCTCAGGCAAGGCAAAACATATATGGCCGCTTGATGAAATACGACCCACTCTACAAGACATCATCAGAGAACGCAGAGAAAAGACCGACGACTAACAGCGGAGAAACGCCGGCGTCCGTCTAAGCGTGCCCGGAGAACGTCCGAAAAACGAGCCCAGCGGCTAGCCCAGCTATTAAATTGTGGTACTCATGCCGCTCATGCAGTGCAGTCGGGACAAGACTATCGCCTTTCGACGACATTTGCAGCGAAGCACGCAGATACGCGGCCAATTTTTTTACATGCAGAAATGGCATAATCTCCTTTAATATAAATACGCGCTCGCTTTTGAACCAGGGTATCGGTGAAAGTTTTAACGAAAGACCTACTGTAACGACGTTAGCTTAAGTTTTAACCACACCAACCTTACCAAGTCGCACCATTCGCCTTTGTCGCGCTTCAGATATTCGCCCTGTCGAATTATTCGAAACTTCGAATACCAGCTATTCGAAAGTCGAATCGAATAATTCGATGAGGTATTATTCGATTCGAATTCGAAAGTCGAATATTCGCACACCCCTAGTTCTTATGCTAAAAAAAAACTACGGATGCTTCAAAGCTTAAATTAGCGTACACACTTCATTTTGCTGTTGTAGTTTTTTTATACCAAGCGCTCGTGCACTCATTTATTGGTAAGCGCGACGACTTTCCTTCTGGATTTGTCTTGTCCCTCTTATTCCTTGTCAATGAGGCGTCGACACAAGTATTTTAGCAAACAATCCTGCTGCACCACAGTTGCTTGAGCGCTAGTTCGCTATCATGTCCATTTTCACAGTAATCAAAGTCTTTGAAGTCTTCATGTACTAGCAAGTCCAGTGTCAACACCGCAAGCATCTGGCACTGCCCATTAGCCTTTAAAAACTCTGGCTTTGTAAAAAGTCGTTCCACAACAACGCAGTTGTCTGCAAGTTCATTTACAGATGACATTGCAGTGTAAAAAAGACCTCATCTATTTCCTAGGCTGCTCAGCGGAAGTGCGGGTGAAACAATTATTACCCTATTCTCAGTTAGTACGTCTTTGTAGTTCCCCATGTTCGCTACTTAAGGGTAACGTGCACTGCGTACTCTGTCATATACGCTGACACAGGTAAATTGACCTCTAGCTTTGATATCGCTCGGCCAGTCAAAACGACGTTCCAGCCTGCTCGCTGTAGGTTTGCTCCTTCTTAAAAGTCCTCCCAGTTTTGGTCGTTTTCGGTTCAGTTTCCAGCGGACGTGCCAGACTGTGGTAGCGTGCTTTGGCGAAGCTTGCTTTCCCTTTCGTACACCTGCCTGCTAGATACGTCACACTGGAACCCAGCCATGGGTCTGTACCTCCCAAAGTGATCTTTAAAAAAGTTTACCGAGGAGAGCAGAATACGTGTCGTGCTCGTCAAGACAGTACCTGACAATCTCCACGAGAGCTTGGGTTGTCTGATGAAGAGCACGATGGGTCTCGTCACTGAGTCTTCAAGCGTTAGTTCTTTCCTTCCGCGCCTCGAGCCAGTCCACAAGATCGTAGAGGAAAGCAGCACACACAGAAATAGTCATAGTTGCCACGACAGAGTCGTAGTATCCACGACAATGGGACACACAACACTTCTCTGGTCGCACCTCACAGTCCGTTCACTCACCGTCGAACCCACGCATGAACTAAAGCAGCACACATCACAATGTGGAAGCGACCGACAGTACCGAGAGAGAAATGCAACATTAGTTTCTCCTGCAGCTTACAACTGCGAAATTATCATGGGATCCCCGCCAGGACATGAGGAATTCGACACACGTCTATACTCCGTTTCACAAGCTGTTGGCAGTGCAGCCAAAGGTAGAGCTCTCTCGTTGTAATGAGGTTCTTCTAAATGAACTGATAGAACGAGTACGTTGCGTCGGGGTCGGCAACGTTCTCAAGAAAATGGCGAGGCTGTTTTCTGGATTCTTTCCACTTGATAGAGAAACATACGAACATACGACACGCAATGACGGGCACTGATGATAACAAGACACTTTACAACCTATGGAAAAAAAAACTCAAAGAAAACACACACAACTTCAGTCCTAGCGTAAAACAGTCTCACCGGTGAGGGCTAGAATTGATGCAGGGAACGTCTACGGAGACCGGACTTTAGCGCAGGGAAGCCGTCGTCGCAGGAATTCGGAGGGCAGCCGGACGACGATCCAATGTAGGCGACGATGGAGCGGGCACGTGATGACGACCTGGGCCGACGAAGTCGCTGGAGCGCGAGGACCAAGGACCACAGCCGATCACCCGGGCCCACGTCCGGTGGTGTTACTGGTGGCTGCGGTGGCCTCAAGTTGGCTCCATGCACTCGCCGTCGGCGCTTAAGGCCAAGCGAAGCAGACCGCTCCGACCCTTGACCTTTGCCAGGCACTCGGGACGAACCACGACCGTGACGCTGGCGAGCCGTCTTCCTCCCAGCTTCCGCTCGCTGGAACACCACCCTGCCAACTGCGTGGCACTTCACGCGCACGCCTCTCTCCCCCGTGGCCTCATGTCGCAGCCCATCGTCGTCTTTCTCTTCGGGCAAGTCTTGTCACAGCGCCACTCCATCCGCTCTGTCCATGTTGGCTTTGTCACACCGCACACAACACACGCGCACATCTCTCATCACACTCGTCCAATCAGGGCTGTCTGAGCACAGTAAATAGTCCCTCGACTATTTTAGTAATCCAGCACTATTTTGCACACTACAAACGCATAACGTGACAGTATGGTACGGATTGATGTTTCAAAGCGTCCAAAGTGTTTTAATAATTCGTGAAATGAATAGAAAAAGCCCGCATGGACGCGGCTGAGCGGAGGCTTGTTGTGAGGTAGTGATGCGCCGCTTTTCCGCAACATGGCGTCGCCCGAGTTGGTCGTGTCTGCAACGCGACCCGCAAACTGTCGCCGGTGAGCCATCCATCGAGTGTGCGTGATTTTCCCAAGCTGGCGAAGCAGATAACTTTGAACGCTAGCGCTTCGCGTCGAGTGCGGGGGAAGTGCAATCTTGGATTCACTCACCAAGAGGACGGAAAAACCTATCTAGGTGAGCGAGTGAACGCTCTATCGGTGGAAAGCGCTGGCGGGGAACGCGGGCAGTCCTACCACCGAACAAGTGTTTTATTGGAAAGGCCGTGATCGGGTGAAGAAGCTGGACGATTTTGACCTGAGCGTCTTTCGATTGGTGGTGTACGTCTTTTTTTGAGAGAGGTGAAATTCCAACCATCGCCAAGGTGGTGCAGCGTTTCGAAGAGGACGAGACGCTACGGCCGTGTCCACAACGACGATGCAGAGGATGCTGAAGCAACGTGGCTTCAAGTACAAGGAACGCTCTCGGAACGCATTTCTCATAGAAGCGAGGCGCATTGTGCAAAGTCGCCGCAGGTTTCTGCGGAGCTGCGACGCCAAATACGAGTTGTGATGAGGACGATGAGATGCTAGCCCTCCTAACGGCCTCATGGCAATCATTGCGTGGTGCGTACAGGACGGGATCATTCAGTACTGTTGCAATGAGAGTAGCAAACATAAAAAAGAAAAAAACACATTTTTATGTCGGAAAATAAAGCATCGGATTGATTGATTCTATGATTCGCTCGTTAATTGACTCAATGATTAACTTAAATTGATTGATTGAATGAATAAAGTAAATATTTTTTTATACCCGTGGCGTAATCAATTAAAAAAAATCCCTGATGTGACGAAAATTCATAGGAACAAGTCACACTAAATATTAATAGACAAAGCCAGTTCCTTTGGAACGGAAGTCGGCCCGTCAAAAAATAAACAACAGATGAAGATGATGCCATGCGCCACCTGCTACAAAATTAAAAAAGTTAATTAGTGTAGTACACATTTTTCCACCCAGGCGGGGCCACTTGTCAGATTCACGGAAGCGACATTCGCGTAGGAACACAGTTATGTAGTGCGCTCTGTCGTGATTGGCTGAGGGCGCACGTACCTTCCACTGTACTGCCAACAGCTTGTGAAACGGAGTATAGCATCGAAGCCAAATAATGCTGAAGTGACCAAAACGCCGATGCGAACGCGTCGCCGAACGCCGGCGTCGGGGAGGAACCGCCACCAAGCACAGCGCGCAACGCAACCAGCGTCGCCGCCCCGAAGTGACCGCGCGGGTGCTAGCGTCCGCAGAGAGAAAGCGGCCCACTGAAAGAATCCGGCCCACTAGCGATTACGTTGTGTGACGTATGCGGTAGAGCTTCCCGGCCTTGACGAAGTTTCTTTAGGTGGCGTTGCTCCTTCCCGCGTCCCACACCACCACAGCGCATGCGCGTCCCCTCCCCATCTCTCTCTCCTCTCCTACGCTCACCCCCATTCTCTCCTCTAGGAGTCCTCTACTCTACGGAGCGGCGCCCGCGTCCCACACCCCCCACAGCGCATGCGCGTCCTCTCCCCCTCTCTCCCCTAGGAATCCTCTACTCTACGGAGCGGCTCCCGCGTCCCACACCTCCACAGCACATGCACGTCCCCTCCCCCCTCTCTCTCCTCTCCTACGGTCCCCCCCCCCCTCCCGTACTCTCTAGGAATCCTCTACGGAGCGGCGCGCACGACAGGGGGTGCGACAGCTGCATGCCCCGCTGGGGGCGCCACGGTAGTTCCGCGGTATGAAAATGGCGGGGAGCGCGCGCCTTATTCTCTCTCCTGTGCAGCGCCGCCATGAGCGCCCGGACCGCTGCCGTGAAACGAGAGCGGCGATGTTCCTCCCGCTTAAGCTAATTATTTCTCCGCTGCTTCGCATCCACACATGGTTCCCTTTAACAGGAGATGGGGAAGTTTTTTCGCAAATGCTTCATGTTGTAAAAGCAATGACTACTGTCTTGTTGCGTTGTCGTGCCCACCTGAACTTTGCAGTGCTATGAAACGAGTTTTATCTTGGCTGTCAAATGCGCACTGAGCGTATATAGGGTTGTTGCTTGTGTTGTAGGGTGACGTCGAGTTAAATTCCGGGCCTGGAGCCAAAATGAAAAATATGTTGGGTAGTGTTTTGTCGACTGTACAGCGCATAGAAGCTGATTTGAGAAGTATATCGGATAGAGTGTTAGTACTCGAAGATAATGGCGGTTCTCCTACATTTGAGCCCAAGTCGGATAGTGTGGTACTCAGTGCGGAAGCTGACGACGATGAAGTATGCCTCTTGCACTGCGATTTGTTTACCGGGTGACAGTTTTTGCCGATTTTTCATGTTTCTCGCGTAGCCATCGGTATTTTATTTGGCTACACTGGAAGTAGACTCGCCTGCGCACCCTCCAGGCATGCCCCCCGCCGTCGGCAGGCCCCTCGAGGAAACGGAACAGCGCACTCAGCGACGCTGACAGTGAGTCTACCGAACTGTATTCGGCAGGCAGTGACGATTGCGACGATGACTTCACGCCTGTTTACAGTCGTAAAGAAAAACAAAGGTCCCTGGGTGCTTCACCACCTTCTAAAGCATCTACTGTGAAGCCGAAGGTAGCTTCAACGAACTGCACTGTCTTATTTGTGCCAATTACGCCATCCGACAATCTGAGACACCTGAATCGGCAGACCATCTCGAGAAAACTCGAGTCTCTGGCGCCAAACGAGATCAAGGATGTCCGAGTCAACCCCCGCAAGAATGTCTTGGCCATCGACGTCATACACCAGGCATCTCTGCTTGCTCTAACCAGGATCACAGACTTCGATGGCATCAAGGTTCGACCTCACGTTCCACTTAGCAATGACATGGTGCTAGGTGTGATTTACGATGTCGACATCTCCATTCCTTCTGGCGACCTTCCTATGCTGATCAAGGAAGTTAGTGACCATAGCAACATCGTCCAAGTCTCACGGCTGGGCAACTCGCGTTGCGTAAAGATTGTCTTCAAAGGCGACACATTGCCATCCCACGTGAAGGTAGGCTACTTTCGTCACGTGGTCTGTCCATTTACACCAAGACCACTCCAGTGCCATAAATGCCAAAAATTGGGTCATGTGAGCGGAGTTTGCCGGAACGTGGTGATTTGTCCTCGCTGTGCAGAGCGACACAACGCGGAGTCCTGCCGAGCAACCACCCTGAAATGTACCAACTGCCAAGGATCGCATGAAGCGTCATCAAGAGAATGTCCATTTGTTAAAAAAGAATGGAGTGTCTTGAAGCAGATGGTGCGGGACGGCTCAACGCACAAAGAGGCTGCAGACATTGTAAGAAATAGACAACGGCGCTCGCGTCGGCGACGAAGGTCTAGGGCTACTGCTGCTCAATCTGTACGGACACCGCGATCTCCTACTCCGACAGACCATGAACCTTCCCTTAAGCGACAGCTTCCACCACTGGCCCCACCACCACCGCCCAATGCATCCCAGTCGGAGAGCCGAAAAGGTGTAGAGGCTTCGAAAGCTGCGGCGGAGGTCGCGTGGCCCCTCACTGCCACCACTGCGCACTCATAAAGAGCCGGTGCAGAATGCCCCTCAGTGCACATCATCGTCCACAGATGATTTCCATGACGAAAACCGACAAGTCCTGGCTGTGTTGAGGTCTCTCATGACCACGATGCGTACTCTCCTCAACGGAATGACAACTCCATCGGCTAAATGCGCACTGCAAGTTCTGGATTCCTTGGAGCCAGTCCTTGCAAGCCTTTTTTGAACATATTGGGTTCCAGTCTACTTTTAGACAACCGTAGAGGAACTGGTCTCAAACACTTCCCAGTTGTGACTGTCTAAGTGTACGTGGTGAACGCTGACATGTGTGTGCGCGCATCACTTGTTCTCTCTTTCCTTCTTGCTTTCTCTCTTCTTTTCCTGCCCTTTCCCCTCCCCCCGTGTAGGGTAGCAAACCGGGTATAACTTGGTTAACCTCCCTGCCTTTCCTTTGCCTCTTTCTCTCTCTCGATACAGTGCGTCGAATTGAAGCTGCTCAAATTGCTTTACTTGAGAAAGTCAGGGGAATAAGACAAGGCCATATAAACACAAACGCTCAGGTAAAGGTTCTTTCGGAGAGGGTGTCGAAACTGGAGGGCAGTCTACACTCCTCATGTACCACAGACGCCACCTCATCGAGTTCTGCTATGTCCTCCATCTCTAAGAAACTTGCGGAAATCACGTCCAGATGTGATGACACAGAAAATAGACTCAGGCGCTGTAACTTGCTATTTTTTGGCATAGAAGATGATGAAAACAAGGACTGGAATGTATCTGAGAAGAAAGTGATTAAGTTTTGCTTGGAGACATTGCAGAAGAATACAAGTGCCGCGCAATTCGACCGAGTTCACAGACTTGGTCGCTTTGCTGCTGGCAAACACCGGCCTATAATAGCAAAATTTGCTTTTTTTGAAGATAAGCAGAGCGTTCTCGCTTCAGCTTATAAACTAAAGAGATCCACATTTTCAGTACGCGAAGATTTCTCTTTACCTACACTACAAGCCAGAAGAAAGCTTATCGAATTTGCCAAAAATGAAAACAAGCCCAACAAACTAGTCGTTCATCGTCTGCGCATGAGCGATAAAACGTACACCTATGATAGTGCTACTAACACAGTAAAGCTGTCTGCTAGATAGCAGAGGCGCATGTGTGCGCAAGCCTCTAAGGAAATTCGAAGTAAATCTGCACCGGCTGTATCTGTTTCCTTTACTAACATCCGAAGCTTACTGCGCAAGCGTGATTTCATTTGTTCGTTTCTAGAAGATTGCCTCACTGACGTCCTTCTGCTGACTGAAACATGGTTTACTCAGGATGTTGATGACAGTGAAATTCTTCACGGGAATGCCAATTATAATATTTTCCGGCGAGATCGTCAAAGTAAACGTGGGGGAGGTGTCGTTATTGCTATAAAAAATCGATACCTGATTTTGTCATCGATACAACCTCAAACTTAGAAATTTTCTGGGTGGCGTGCACGAATTCTGCCACAAAAATACTAGTAGGCGTATGTTATCTTCCATCCGATTCTGAAGAGTCATTTATAGATCAACTTCACAGCAGCACCACATTAGCTTTTGAGAAATGCCGCACTAATAATGCCTATTCGTTTGGTGATTTCAATTTACCACAAATTGACTGGACCAATTGTTGATCCACTTCACAAATGTCACTTTGTAAATTTCGCATTAGATTTTAATTTCGCTGAAGTAATAAACCAGCCAACACGGGGCAATAATATTTTGGATTTATTACTTACCACAGATCCTGATAATGTAGGTGAAATCTCTTGCCTTGAACGGTTCAGTGGCCATAAGCTTGTTCAATTATCAATAATCTTTCCGCTCAAAGTCTCGGGTAAAACTAAAAAAGTGATTAGAGACTACAGTAAGGTCAATTATAGTTGTATGAATTCTGACTTGGAAGACTTCTATAACAACACATTCTTGCCCTTATTGTAAAGTCGTACCATCGATGAAAATTGGTCATTGTTTAGAGATAAGATTACTTTATTAATCGGCAAATACGTCCCTGAAATTTCCATATCTAACGATAAGAGAAACCCATGGTTTAACAAGCATTTGCGAACTTTGAGGAACCAAAAAAAAAAAAAAACGGCTGTATAGAACCGCGGTGCACGCTTCTAGAGACTCTGCTTGGAATGCATATAAGGAATGTCTTAAAAGTTATACTTCTACGTTATTCACTGCTGAAGACAAGTATTTTACACACGACCTGCCTTCATTATTAACATGTAATCCCAGAAAATTTTGGCAACAATTATCACCAGTTTCTGCTGTTAAATATATTACTTTGAAGGGCAAAAATCAATTACCTCTCCCAAGAGATCGGTGTGCAACTGCATTTAACACGTTTTTTTTTCTTCTGTCTTCACACGGGAAGATCATTCTAGCATTCCTGACTTTGCGGGAACTTGATTACGCCTTCATGGCACCCATAGATATTAACATTGAGGGCATCACTAAACTAATCAACAACCTCAAAGTTTCTACTTCTAGTGGTCTAGATAATATCAATTCAAAGATACTAAAAAAATACAATTTCCACGTCCTCTCAAATATTATTTCACATTTTCAGGCAGTCTTTGTCTACCGGTCAGCTTCCTAGGGACTGGAAAGTCGCAAAATTATTCCTGTATATAAAGCCCGTTAACCTCTATCAGCTGTAAATTACTTGAACATATCATTGCTTCTCACATCTACAATCATCTTGAATCAAACAATTTTTTTTAGTTCCGCACAACATGGCTTTAGAAAAGGTTTCTCTTGCGGTACACAACTACTAGAATACACGACAGACCTACAGACTAACTTGGACACGAACACACAGACAGATTGCGTTTTCCTAGCTTTTTCGAAGGCCTTTCACCATGTCGCCCATTGTCGTCTAATTTCCAAACTGTCTTCCCTTAAATTAGATTCCTTAACGCTATCATGGCTCCGAAATTTTCTTTCATTTCGTGAACAGCTCACATTTGCAAATGATGTTCATTCAGATATCGCAGAAGTCACTTCAGGAGTGCCCCAGGGTAGCGTCCTTGGCCCTCTACTCTTCCTAATCTTCATCAACGATCTGCCGACTAACATTTCATCCCGCATACGCCTTTTCGCAGACGACTGTGTCATTTATCGAACCATAGCATCTTCCTCTGATCATGTGGCCCTTCAAAATGACCTAGACCTCGTTAGCAGTTGGTGTACAAAGTGGTTAATGAGCTTGAACACTTCAAAATGTAAAATAATGTCTATTTCCCGAAAAACCACGATTTCCGCTTTTTCATACAAAATTAACAATAGCGAAGTATCTCGAACCACCTCATACAAATATCTAGGGGTTATTATTGACTCTAAACTTTCATGGTCCTCCCACATAACTTCCATTTGTTCCAAGGCGTCCAAAACACTTGGTTACTTGCGTCGAAATCTCCGTTACTCCCCATTGAGCGTCCGCAAACTAGCCTATTTAACATTTGTACGTCCACAGTTAGAATATGCCTCACTAGTTTCGTCACCTCATCAACTCTATTTAACACAGATGATCGAAGCCATTCAAAACAGAGCAGCCCGCTTCATCACTCAGATATACCAACGTCATAGCAGTGTTTCACAAATTAAACGCGATATCGGTTTACAGCCTTTGGATATCCGCCGCAAGATAGCCCTTCTTGTGTTGTTTCACAAGTACATTCATTGCAGAAATCCATCTCCTTTCCCTCTACACACACCGAATTGCATGTCAGCTCGCATGCGAAATCAGCGCAGCTTTATGCGTATTTTTGGCAAACACGCGCATTAAACCTGTCTGCTTTGCCACAAGCAATGTCACTGTGGAATGATCTTTCCGACGAGATACATAGCTTCAGTCACTAACAACAAGGCGTTCCGCGAGCAACTACTCTCCCACTACACCTAGCATCATTTCATATACATTTACAATGGCGTGCTTTTAATTGGTGACTATATTTTCTTTGTATTCATTGGGTTATTATTCCTATTAGTGTCGGTGTTATGTTGTACCCAATTTGTATAGTTCAACTGTATGCGTTTCATTTTTCTTTCTTTTCTCTGTATGCCCCCCCCTTACCCTATGTTCTAACGAGAGCTTGTAAGGTATGTTAAATAAATAAATAAAAAAATATTACCACTTGGCATTTATGCTCGTCATACAGTCACGTCACTCAAGACCAAATTTGGTGTATATCAAGCTAGTGAAACGGCCACGAGAGTTTCATGAGCGTGGCATGCAAGTCATGTTGCACATGACCTGTCATGATTTCGATATGACCACTTGTCATTTACGCTTGTCATATAATCACGTTGCTCAATACCAAATTTGTTGTATATCAAGCTAGCGAAACGGCCACGAGAGTGTCATGAGCGTGGCACGCAAGGCATGTTGCACATGACTTGTCATGATTTCCATATTACCAGTTGTCATTTATGCTCGTCATACAATAACGTCGCTCAATACCGAATTTGGTGTATATCCAGCAAGCAAAACGGCCGTCAGCGCGCCATGTGCGTGGCTTGTAAATCATGTTGTACATGTACATGACATGCAGGTCACGATTTTTATATTACCACTTGTCATTTATGTTGGTCAGGCAGAAATGTCTCATCGTACCAATTTTTGGATATATCGAGTTAAGAAAATGGCATCAGGAGCACTATGGCCATGGCGTGTAAATCATACTTTTCATAACAACTTATTCATGATTTTCATGATATGACCAGTCATTCGTGTTGACCATACAGTCATGTTACGCCATACCAATTTTGGTATAAATCCCATTAACGATTCGGCCAGGAGAGCACAAAATCGTAGGCGGCTATATAGATAGATAGATAGATATATAGGTAGCTAGATAGATAGATAGATAAATAGATAGATACGATCAATGTCGCCGAAGTTTGCTAAGAAATGCTTCGCATTTAAAACAAAAGAATAAAAACCCCAAAGACTGAACGGTGCACAATACACGAAAGGAAACAAAGCTTTTTTGAATGTTGGAATAGCAGAGGAGGTGCTGGCGCAGGGAGTTAAAAAAATGCTGAATGGATGATGAACTTATTTCTGTAGGAAGCGTATTCCAAAGACTGTCTGCAGTAACTATAAAGGAAAATGCTCAATAATTTATGAGTGCACGTGAAACTGTCACCAGCGTTAACAAAGATGAACGTGTTGGATAGTGCGTTACGTGATGTTGAAATCTAAACGACGTAGTGTGTATGATATTTCTTAGAAATTTGTACGTAAGAATTGTAATGCGGAAACGAATGTTACAATGCAGTGTTAAAGTATTTAATAGGTGATAAGGAAATGATACAGACTTAGTAGGTCGGGTAAAACAGATTATTCGTAAAACTGTATTTTGAGCTCCTTGAACTGGTTGGATACGTAAGTCCGTAAAGTGAAATACAATATGACACATATATTTCAACAAAGCTACGGCGAAGGATCAGGATGGTGTGTAGTGTAGTACAGATACCGTAGCTTATAAAATATTGGTATAGTTTTGTAAATCTTTCTAGTTACATCATGCACATGATTGTGCCACGTCAGATGTTCACCTATCACTAATTCTAAGAATTTTGTCTGACTAACTTTTTCTATAGCAACTCCATTAAAAAGCAACTTTCCGTCTTTAGTAAGTGGCATATTTTTAAAAGAGAAAATTATGATTTTACTTTTAGTAAGATCTAGAATTAACTCATTTATGTGTAACCAGTAAGAGAGCCTGTTGAGAGTGTGATTAGCTTTTTGGTATAAATATTTCTCAGTATTAGCCGCTATAAATACATTTTGTGTCATCCGCGTAAAGACACGTTCTTCCAGTATGCACGATGGGAGATCACTTATGAATACAATGAACAAAAAAAAGGACCTAATTTTGACCCCCCGTGGGACACCTATACTAATGTTTTTTTTTTCTTCAGAACTTCGTCCATTGATGCACACATAGCGTCTGTTGCCTATTCGTGAGATAGCTTGCTATTAACTTGTTAGGAGTGCCAGCAATACCGTAGCCCGCTAGTTTTGACAGCAATTTCTTGTGATTAATAACGTCGGATGCTTTTGTTAAGTCGATGAATATGCCCATGGTGAGGAGCTTGTTTTCAATATTTTGCCTAATTATTTCCGTTAATGTAAGCAAGGCTAGTTCTGTACTTTTCGCTTTGAGGTAGCCATATTGTGCGCTTGATAAAAGGTTGGTGTTTTCAAAATGAAAGCTGATTCACTTAAGATGTTGTTTCTCTATTACCTTAGACAGAGGTGAAAACAAGGAAATGGGCCCGCAATTTTCACGTGTACAATCGCATGAACATAACGTGCATCGGCGCGTGAATGCATGTCTGCCTCGTCTAGCCTGGGCCAGCCGAGTGCACCAGCTCTACTGTGCGCGGCTTAGTGCAAGCAGCGGAAATATTTTCGGTTTTTACAACTAATGGGGTTTGTAAGCGCACACAAGTTCCTTCTCTTGCGGCGCAGTTGAGGTGTCCACCGAGAAATGAAGCGAGGCAAAGAATTGAGAAGGCGAATCTCAAGCGTCCTCCAAGCTTTTTATAATTTCCGTGGGTGCTAGTGATAGGCACACAAACAGTCATGTAGGTGTAATTGGGCTTACGATGAGAGGTGTTGGAACCTATCGGTGATTGGTCTTCGTCACAGAAAAAATTTGTAGCAGCTGCTGACAAATAATTGCTCAATGTTACCCTACGGCTACGACATATCATCACACAATTACAGAGCTATAAATAAATAAATAAATAAATAAATAAATAAATAAATAAATAAATAAATAAATAAATAAATAAATAAATGAGAGTATGTTGTGGCACCGCGCACTTCATGTATTGTTTTGTCTTCCTTTCTAGAATACGTTCTTCTACGTATTGCGCAAAATTTGACATTTTACGAGGGCCCAGACACTTCCAGATGCGGCTTTTGACAGCACCAACTTAATGCGCATGGAGGAAAGGTGTCTGGAAGCGGCCGCACTCGGAAAGAAGAACAAGCACGCATACGCAGCAGCAGCTCGACCTTCTCGCTCATATCACAAACGTTCAAACTACGAGACAAAGCATAGGTGTTTCTTGCACAGCTGCAAGCGGAGAAATAGTCATTACGAAAGAACATTACGTACCACGTGTGACAAAGTGAGCACTTGCTACGTTGCCTTATTGTTTGTCGTTCATGAGCCACCTGTAGCGTAGTTGTGCTTAGCCAGCGCAGCAGATTGCGTCTGAGCTGGTGGCATCACCCACAACTTTTTGGCTATTCTCACCAGGCTTCCGCGTGTTTTGCAAACGCAGAACACCCGAGTTGTTTGTGAATCATAAGCGGAGTAGCAGTGGGATGTTGAACTGGGTACAAGATCATCACATATAAGAGTTGTGCTTGGAACAGGTACGTGGAAGTGTTATTTGGTTACATACGTCGGCGTTTGGAACGGTTCCAGACTTAGCTATTCAGCAAAGCAGATTATTCTTTGTTTGAGCCATTGATTGTGGCTATGTGCTGCATGAAACAGCTGTTCATTGTACTTTCGGGGCTATAACAGAAATGCAGAGATTTATTTGTAGAAGCGCATAAAATGTTTACCAAGATGTTTTTGTTATTTATTCAACAATACTGCCGATCTCATTCGAGGTAATTGCAGGAGGACCACGAATTAAAATGTCACACGAAAAACGTCGCAAGAAGAACAAAACTAAAACAGTATAACGCCAGGACTACCGCAGTACGTATACAATAGCATCGGTAGAAACAATAGCAGCAGTAACAGTGGTAAGAATGAAAGTATTTCACGCGATTATGCGCGTTTTCAGTCGCATACACATAAGCATGGGCGAAAGAAAAGCGCATTAAGTCGCCGCCGACAAATTTACACACAGCAAAACAATGTTGTAATACAGCCTCGAATACTCATAAAAAAACGAATTTGACGCTAGTGCTATGAAGGTGCGTTGTAAAAAAAGCACAAAAACGAAAAAGAAACACGTTTACTGATCGGATAACGAACATTGGAGAGTAAGATGTCAGAAAAGCCCTGAAACAGAAGGTCTCTTGTAATTGCGTGATAATCAGCGCTTTCTGTAATGCCATCTCGATGATACAATAAAGGAGTGTGTCGTGACCACGGTCACGACACAACGCTTCATTTCCCGCGCCACATGTCCGACTGCTTGCGTTCTTTTCTGTCCCTCTTCTAGCGTATTCTCGCGTGCACTCGCGCGCCCCCTCACTCTTATCCTAACACTCGCGCCATCTCGTTCCTCTACCGTCAACTACACACAGCCTCCGAGATCCGCGCCGAACACACGCACACTCCTCACTCCATTTCATCTTTCACTGTAAGAATGTTAAAAAACTTCCCCATCTCCCGCTAAAGGGAACCATGTGTGGATGCGAAGCAGCGGGGAGATGGCTGGCTTGAGCGGGAGAAACGTCGCCGCTCCTGTTTCGCGGCAGCGGCCCGGGCGCTCATCATGGCGCTGCACATGAGAGAGAATGAGGCGCGTGCGCTCCGTCATTTTCATACCGCGGAACTACCGTGGCGCCCCCCAGCGGAGTATGCAGCTGTCACACCACCTGTCGTGCGCGCCGCTCCGGAGAGTAGAGGATTCCTAGAGGAGAGAACGGGGGGGACCGTAGGAGAGGAGAGAGAGGGGACGCGCATGCGCTGTGGGGGGTGTGGGATGCGGGCGCCGCTCCGTAGAGTAGATGATTCCTAGAGGAGAGAAAGGGGGGAGCGTACGAGAGGAGAGAGAGGGGGGTGTGGAACGCGGGAAGGAGGGACGGACAAAGCCCCCGCATGCACACGAAAGCAAGATCAAGGAATGGAGTGCATGGCCATGGCAACGTGGGCGACAGACACCACCGGTAGTGCGCGTTATTCTTTGCTTGCACCCACCACCTGCCTAGCCATTGCTAAGCAGCCACTCTGTGCTCTCGGCCATGACTCTGGTGACTGGTGCTGGTTGACGGCCTTATTGTACTACAGTGTTCTAGTTCGCATAGTGGGACCTTCCCTACTTCGTGAAAGTGAGCGGACGCGGGACGCGGGAGGGATGGACACATCCCCGAGTATAAGATGCTTCGCATCTAAAATATGTTTATGGACTTAGTATTGACGACCGATTGACCTAATTCATTCCATTCTCTAAATACAAGAGGAAAATAAGAGTATTTGAGTCAGTTTATGTTCGTTGAGTATTCAGCCAATGTCCGCGAGTGTTTGTGCCATGTTGGTCTAATAGCGTTTGGGAGATGAATTTCGTAGTATTCCTCTTGTTGTCTTCATTAAGACATTGGAATAGAAACTGTAGTCTCGCGAGCGTTGCTCTGTTTTCGATGGCTAGTAATACGGCTCTCATTAGCAGTTGTGTTGGTGAATCAGTACGTTTATATTTTTTTAAATAGTAAGGGAATTGCTTTTTGTTGTACGCTTTCCAGTTCAGTTGTAAGTTTCTTAGTTTGTGGAATAGGAGAACGGTGTTTGTGAAAACCACGCGACTAAGCCATATTCTCCTATTGGTTGAATTAGTGTTGAGTACACCACTAGTTTTAAGATGGTGCGAGCCGTGGCCGGTACCTAAGAACAAGAAGCCTTTTTAGGGCTGATGACGTGGTGTTATTTATGAGGGTTTCACACCTAGATCACGTGAAAGTGTTAGTCCCAAGTGTTTGTGTCTGTTAACTTTTGGGATTGTGGTGTCATTAATTCTAATATTGAATTATGTTTTCATCTTTTAATGAGACATTGAAAGTACGACAGACTTCTTGATAATAATCATTTTCCACTCCTTACACCAGCAATGAACAGACTGTAGAGCTTCGTTAAGTCTCTCTCGATCACATGGCGAGCGGTATTAGATGGAGCCATCGGCAAAGAGTCGAGATGTTCATGTAAGGTGAAGCTCAAATAATAAAAGAAAAGGACCCACGCGCACAATTTAGGATTTCATACTTTACAGCCAGGGACGACTATTCATTTGAAGATGTCTGACGCATCGCACGCTGGACAAAAATGAGCCCCTGTCCAAATATTAATAAACACGAATTTCATGCGTGTGCCTTGCCGCCTTCTAGTCATTAAGTAAAAGTGAAGAGCTTGCCCAGCGTGAATACGGTAGCGCGCCCGCCCGGTGCTGTGAGCGACGCTTCCCGATACATCAACTTGAAGCTCTGCACATGCGCATATTGTTTCTCGCGGTCATCTGTTGAAGGAAGGCACGGATCCACAAAATCGGGCGCTGGGAATATGTGTCAATGGAAAACACACGGCTATGCGAAGTGATTTCTTAATGTTTATAACTTCAAGCGCGTTTCGCCCAGGCGACGTGCCTTTATTCGTGGATATACCGATGCATGAGCGTTATTTCAGCAGTGCTATTGTTGTTTCGCTCTTCTTTATGCTGTAAATGTAATAGCTATTGTTGTGTCACGCCCCGTAGTTCTCGCAACAGCTTCGAACACCACTGCAGCTGCGTATGTTTCGCCACGACGCGAGGCTTGTCACTTTTAAATAGCTGGTGTGTTGGTTGAGCATTGAATCGTTAGTAAATCAGGAGGCTTAGAGCAATATTATGGATTACCTCTTGTCATACGGTAACTGCTTCAATCCGGCTAATTTTGAGACATCCATAGAGGTGAATCATTTAATTTATCCATAAGGCGTCTGGGCGAACACATTGTGATTTTCAAGTGCCGTCGCCATTTCATAAAGTTTAAATGCGACATAGTATCCACAAGTGAACTGCACTGCACTTTCATTTTGTTTATGCAAGCTGTCCTAGAGCACGTGCACATAAATGTGAATATTGTTTCAAATGTTCCAGGCTGCTTCTATTTTATGCATTAAAGACACTCATAGTATAAAGACACTCATAGTATAATGACCATGCACAAGCATCTCAAGACAGCGGAGAATGTGGTGCGCATCTGTTCTTTTGGGGGGACTTCAGCACTGAAAACACCCAAGGAAAGTACCATTTGGGATTAGGTTTTTGCCACTCCTTGCCATGTGTTGCCGCGCTGCTATACACGAGGTCGATAAAGGTTTCTGTGTTGGACCAGTCCGCGTGATAGTTTCCCCACAGGACCACATTGCTATCAACGAGTTTCCTCATCTTTCCTCATTGGCCCTCATTGGCCAAGGCAGAAAGAACGGAAACCACCCTGCAAGTAAATGAGGGCGGGTCATTTCTAACAGCAAACCTTTCAACGAAAAAGTTTCTTACGCACTCTTTCAATAAAACGCCAAAAAATGCTGTGCATGACCGCTGCTGTAGAGAAATGTTCAGAAGCAGCTTCGGAAACGCACGCGTACTATTTCTACGTTTAGCGTGCTTCGGGCTCGCTCCAGTTATTGCCCGTGTAGTTCGATGTTTCCTGAGCATCTAGGCCGTGAATGTTAACAATAACTGGGCTAAAGCGCGCACCAAGTTCGGTTTCAGGCGTGCTCAATATGCACGGGAGCGAACGACGCGTTGTCAGCTAGCGTTGCTCCTTAGACCCCTCGAGAGGGCGCGCGTGTACTCTCTACCTTAGAGTGCCTCAATGCGTCCCCCCCCCCCCCCCCCCCCGCTTAGAGTGTGGCCATTCCTTGAAAGGGTCGACGCCGCCTCGCCTCACGCGTCCGCCATGTTTTAGCCACCCGCGCTTTTTTTAAACTTGCACGCGGTGCCTGCCGCCTTGTCGCCCGTCTGATTCGTCGCGAGTCCCGCAAGATGACTGCATGTTGCGTGCCACAGTGCACGAACCATTCTAGGAATGGATGGAAGATGTTTTCTTTCCCAAGGCATCCTAAAAGAAAACTTTTGTGGACAGTGAGAATAAAGCGTGACAAGTGGCAGCCGACGAGTGCCTCTAGTGTATGTACCGTGAGTATTGCAAGCACGTCGGGTACTTTTGGGATGATATTTAAAACAGCGTGCATAATTCTAGCAACGCAGTCACAGATTAGACTATTACAAGTTATGTGTATGGTTTTGACTGCGTGTTCGTGCCTCGAACGTTGAGCTAACTCGTAACGCCAAATGGTTTTATCGCGTTTGAACCGTTCTCATAAATTTGGCGTTGTTTTCGGGGTGTACTTGGAAATCGTACTTTCGCGTTCGCAGGCATCTCCTTTTTTTTTTTTTTTGATGCATGAAGGTGTGATTATGAATATTGTCGCGTCTGTAATGAACTGCAACTATTCACTCCGAGTTGAGTTTTCTTGCGGAACAAGAACGACAAATAGAAATTTTTTTTTCATTATCCGGTGGAATAATTTTCCAGAATTAGCTCCCTGAAGGAACGCTTTTTGTGTACCATACGCGGTCATTAATTTCAACGCGGAATTCGCGGCGCTGAAAAAAAATGGCTGCAGATCCACGAAGTGAATGCTGATGACGGAGCGAAGCTAGGGTCCTAAGATCCATAATATCTACGTTGAAGTCGCCGACTAGTATAAAGGACGGACAGATGGACGGACGCACGCACAGATGGACGGACGGATGGACGGACAGACACACGGATGGATGGACGGACGGACAGATGCACGGATGGACGCCCGGACGAATGGACGTATTTATGCACGGACGGACGGACAGAATACGGTCTATTTTTAAACCATATGCGCGCTATGAACACTCTTTGTACGGTATATGTAACACCCGTGTTTCGGTCTGACGGCGACAACGGACATCGTGAGAGCCTAAGGAGCCTCGGTCACATATAACAGCAGCCTCGGAACCTGCGCGCGAATTCTATTCGCTTTAAGATTTAGCTAAACAGCCAGTAGACCTTAGGGTTCTCACGTCAGCAAATTTATCACTGCTGATGTATGTTGGGAAATGCTGTGTGTATGCGGTGTAAAAATAAATAAATAAACAAACGAACATATACACCCGTAAAGTATAAAAGTGAATAGTGATATCTGCAGCTCTCAGTGATCCAAAGCAGCGGCGCACCAATCAGCCGCAGCCAGCGGCCGCGCCGGCGGTGAGGGTCATTACGTTGTGCAACACCTTTAGGTGCGAAACATATTCGATTACTAGCTGTGGCGCGTGCCTACAAACCTATAACTAGCAACATCCGTGAATGATTATGCGTTTGCGAAGGCAAGTCCAGCCCAAAGTGTCTTTACTCGTGAGCAAAAGGCTGCGAATCCGCGCGCTGGCAGTGCGCGCATTGATGATTGGGATCAGTAATGGCGACCGCTGTAGCAGACAACGCGCTTGTCTCCACTCTGAACGGAGCGGAGGCGAACGAGCGCACCGAGACACTCCACTCTACCTTTCAAACATAGAGGAGCCAGGTACAGCAGCCGCACGGTTACAGTGTACTAAAACTGTTGAGTGGCGTGACCGCGCCTCGCCGCATGATGCCTTCCGCGTCGACAGTAGCGGCGGCGCTGCAGTCGCTCGGTACTGAAGGCGCGCTGCGCCGCGCGCAAGAACTGCTGGGCACGTAGGCGGCACATGCGAGTTTCGTTGCGTGTCTGTAATTATTAAGCCTAGGACTGGTCGTCGTAAGCCTTGATCGACGAAAGTTGAATGCTTTTAATCGATGCTTGCTTCATAAATGCGTTTGAGAGATACCGAAAATTAGTTCTTGTTGCCGAAGCACTGCTGGAAGGTACGCAATAATATAAAATTTAAAACGGGCTTATTGCAACAGTTAAGATTCGTGATTTCGATATAATTGGGCCGAACTTATTGCTGTGCTAGTTAGTACATTACTCTCAATTAAAAAGACACCGAACGACCGCCAGAAGATACAGAGGAAATAGAAAGGTGGTGCCTTATTCTGATGTCTTCTGTCTTAATCCTGTCTTCTGGAGGCGTTTATTCAGAGTAACTGAGCTCCTTCATTGAAAATTAGCAGTGCTCAGAAAGCTGTGTGCTGATATATTATCTTGCCGAAAGTTCGCCGGACATTTACCGCTGGCGACCTAGCTGCGTGTACGGTGCGTTTCTTTACAAATGCTCTTTGTAAATATGACTTTTTCTACATTACGAGGGCTCAAAGGTATCGGAAGTCAAACGTAACTCGACCGCGTAGAAATAACGGTAGTCCTCAGGGGTGTTTCACGGATATTGGTAATCGCGCCGGGCGGGAAGGTGTGACTTTATTGTCCGTATTTTGCATGACATATATAAATCTAATACCGCAAGGAAAGCGCCGAGCACCACCACACCCCTCCTAGCTTCAGTCTTGGCACTTTACAGATACAATAATTAAATTATAATACAGAACACTGTCGCAAACAAGTTCTTGCAATGGTATCAATAGAAGATCTGGAAAACAGCGCAATATAAGCTCTCCATAGAAAAGGAAACTGGCTATAGTGAATTTAGGCAGAATAACACACGGCCTATATTTACATCTGCGCATTTTAATATACTAGAGATAAGCCGTGATACATGAAGTTCGTGCCTATAGGAGGTGAACGCGCACCTGTGGCTTGGCTCCCTGGCTCGGCTTCCTGGTATTTTAAGCCCTCAGAGGTCGCATAACTGATGCACAGTAACCGTGGAAGCACGATGTTGAAACAAGATAGCCTTTCGATTGGCATTAAACAAACAGCGCAAAACGAGCACAATAGAGCTCAGCCGTCCCAAGTATAAATGTTGGCATAGAGTTATTTGTACTCAGGTTAGCCATGAAACAATCGAGGGCTTTGTTACTCATAATATAAGGACCAATGCTCTAGATATATCGTAGGAACTGCCGACAAAAGGATTGTAGGCTTTCGCCGCTCGTTTATTACTTCTTCACTTTTCGTAGTGCGTTCGTAGTCACTTACGGTGTAGCACTTCTCGAAGTGTTGCTTGCAAACCGCACAACAATCAGTGAGCAGCTAGGTGCATGTGTGCGAAATCTGATTGTAACCTTCATAGGGGGTCGGCAGGCTCCTCAAACAGGAAATATCTCGGAATAATTTTGGCACGCCTGCATATTTACTCGTGCACCATGGCGCGTAGGAGCCGTTGAGGCTCCGATCAAAGCTCAGTAATGCGTTAAACGCGCTCAAAACGCGCAATTACACGCTTTCGTAGGCTACGACGCGCGCGCGCCAAATGCAGACGCTCCTCACAGCTTCAGTACAAAGTGACTACAGCGCCGCCGCTACTGTCGCCCGCCGGAGCATCATCCGAGATGCGGCGCGGCCGCTTAGTTCGTTCCACTGCCCCCTTCTAGTACACTGTAGCACGGTGCCTTTGCCTTCTCCCTCCTATTAACAGGGAAGCTGTTCTTAGTCGAGCCTTCATGGCCGGGGACCATCGTAGATCGTAAACGGGTATGTGTCACAGAAAGTGGGTAAATCGCATTACGGAAATGTGCCGCTCCTCCCACCACTCCCACTACTCACTACTCACCAACTCACCACTACGCCCACTACTATACTCCGTTTCACAAGCTGTTGGCAGTACAGTGGAAGGTACGTGCGCCATCAGCCAATCACGACAGAGCGCACTACATAATTGTGTTCCTACGCGAATGTCGCTTCCGCGCTCGGAGGAAAGAATAACTCAGGAGAGGCCCTGACGTCACTCTCTGTGAAGCCGTGGTGAAGCCGGAAGTCGGCCATATTGACTGGGCAGATGCTCCTCGCTTGTTTACACATGTGACAAGCGAAGTAGAAGGCGCGTTTCCCTCTCCGGCTCGAAAACCACGTGGGCTGCACGGCACGCGTGTTGAGGCTATCCGAAACCAACGGAACGGGACTTAAAACGGTGGGCCAGCGCGATACAGTTGGCGAAATCATTTCTTCCGAGTAATAACAGCGAGTAAGAGCTCGTCGACAAGGAAGCAAACACAAGAGATCGCCATGCACTGACTACGGCGAGTGTGGTGTCAATGTTTTCACGACATTTATTCACGCACTGTACGGACAACACGATCGGCCGTGCGCCGCCTTCTATGGTTGCATTCCGTTTCCCAAGCGGCACCCGGCCACCGTGCTCGGGTTCCACGTAAACGCTCACCGGCGTCAGCATTGTGCAACCGCGGTGGTCGACCTTGTGCACGGTGCAGGTGTACGAGTGACACTTGAACGCGGTTGTTGTAACGCCGAGAGCACACTGCTAGGGGCGAGCATAGCAAGCAAAACAGAAAAGGTATTTTAATGCGCGCAAGCAAGTTCTTACTGTACACATATCGAACACGAAACTACATGTGCACATGGTGTCCTCATTTCGTCTAGCGCAGTACAAACGTTGCGTCCGTTGTCACAAGCAGGAACACTGCACAACTGTCACTGACCTGCAAGGCGTTCGTCGTGGTTCCGTTTTGTCACGGTGCCTGAACCCGATTTTGCTGACCACATCGAATATTTCATCGGCGTCATCCGCTGCACGGCACGTGAATATACGCGATCCTTTCACGCACTGTTGAGGCCCCGTGGCTAACAACACGTTTTGTAAACGTTGCTAGGTACAATAACCGCCGGGAGAGCACTGCGTAGCTAACAACGCGGCACAAAGCATGGATATCGTCCGCCGCGGTTGAGTACGAGACCTACGGAGGCGCACACGCACATGCCGCCGCATTCGCCGCCGCCGCTACGCCAGCTACACTGCACAACACGTAACCATAGCAACGCCGCCATTGTGCCCAGTGGATATGGCCGCCATGACGTCATTTCCTCCACACTTTTTTGCGTATCGCGCCGGCTGGGCATGCCCTCTCCTGAGGTCTTCCTTCCTCCGTGCTTCCGTGAATCTAACAAGTGGCCCCGCCTGTGTGGAAAAATGTGTACTATACTAATTAACTTTTTAATTTTGTAGCAGGTGGCGCTTGGCACCATCTTGGTTTGTTCTGTTTATTTTTGGACGGGCCGACTTCCGTTCCAAAGGAACTGCCTTTAGACAAACTATGAATTTTCGTCATATCAGAGCTTTTTTGAATTGTTTACGCCACGGGTATAGAAAAAAATATTTACTTTAGTCATTCAATCAATCAATTTAAGTGAATAATTGAGTCAATTAACGCGCGAATCATGGAATCAATCAATCCGAATCTTTATTTTCCGACTTAAAAAATGTTTTCTTTTTTTTTCTGTTTGCTACTCACTGCAACAGTACTGAATGATCCAGTCCTGTACGCACCACGCAATGATTGCAATGAGGCCCTTAGGAGGGCTCACATCTCATCGTCATCACAACTTGGATTTCGCGTCGCAGCTCCGCAGAAACCGGCGGCGACTTTGCACAATGCGCCTCGCTTCAATGAGAAATGCGTTCCGAGAGCGTTCCTTGTACTTGAAGCCACGCTGCTTCAGCATCCTCTGCATCGTCGTTGTGGACACGGTCGGTAGCGTCTCGTCCTCTTCGAAACGCTGCACCACCTTGGTGATGGTTGGAATTTCACCTCTCTCAAAAAAGACGTACACCACCAATCGAAAGACACTCAGGTCAAAATCGTCCAGCTTCTTCACCCGATCACGGCCTTTCCAATAAAACGCTTCTTCGGTGGTAGGACTCTGCCCGCGTTCCCCACCAGCGCTTTCCACCGATAGAGCGTTCGCTCGCTCACCTGGATAGGTTTTTCCGTCCTCTTGGTGAGTGAATCCAAGATTGCACTTTCCCCGCACTCGACGCGAAGCGCTAAGTTTAAAGCTATCTGCTTCGCCAGCTTGGGAAATCACGCACACTCGATGGATGGCTCACCGGTGACAGTTTGTGGGACGCGTTGCAGACACACGACCAACTCGGGCGACGCCATGTTGCCGAAAAGCGGAGCATCACCACCTCACTACAAGCCTCCGCTCAGCCGCGTCCATGTGGGCTTTTTCTATTATTTTACGAATTAGTAAAACACTTTGGACGCTTTAAAACATCAATCCGTACCATACTGTCACGTTACGCGTTTGTAGTGTGCAAAATAGTTCTGGATTGCTAAAATAGTTGAGGGACTATTTGCTGTGCTCACACAGCCCTGATTGGACGAGAGAGCTCTACCTTTGGCTGCACTGCCAGCAGCTTGTGAAACGGAGTATACTCCCGCGACTCTTCCCACTCCATTCACTCACTTCATGCCACTTCATTCCCATTTTATTCCTCTTCATTAAACCCCCACTGCATTTAAATCCCACTTCATTCAACCAGCTAAAATAACTGAAAAAACGAAGGATTATATGTAAGCCACCAGCTTCACTGTTTCATCAATCTCCGCCTAACGGAGCTCGCTGAATTTTTTTTCCTGCGCGAGAATTCATACAGGGATTCTTGTCACAGGAAAGCTTACAAAGAAGCGCTGGTAATTCTTGTTCCGTGTTTACTTCGCGCTGTTTTTAACTATGGATACGTACCAACTGGCTCGCATTCACTATCTTTTAAGTTGTCTTATGTGTGCGTGCGCTACTCCACGCGCTGGTGTTGTTTGTTCACAGTCTGCGCCGTGCATTTTTCGTTTTGTGTGTGTGTGTGTATGTTTGCATGCACACAGTCTTGTCCACAACTGCACGCACATGTATATGTGCCAGAACATGTGAAACTGAATTCGACGTATAACACAACTATTCATGGCCACACTTTATTGACTTCACTGATGAAACTGATGATGCCGGACACTGATTAAACAGCGAAGCGGGTGGCGTGCAGTGTGGTTGAATGAAGTGTGCTGAATGAAGTGGGAAGGGTCGCGGGCGCAGTGGTGAGTTGTGGGCGTGGTGAGTAGCAGGTGAGTGGCACATATCAGTAGCGGGATTTACCCACTTTCTGTGGGTTTTCTTCACTACAATCTACGATCTACGACAGCCCCGGACATGAAAGCCTCGACTAAGAGCAGCTAAGTTGATAAAACAGTCACTCAAAATTGACGTTGTCAATGCGTAAAAGTACAGAGTAATCGTCCACAAATCTGAAAGTGCAGTACAGGCGTAATAATAATAATAATAATAATAATAATAATAATAATAATAATAATAATAATAATAATAATAATCTTTATTGCTCATAAGAAAGTAGTACACATATCAGGCCTGCCAAAGCCACATAGGGCTTAAGCGGCAGTGCCTGGCAGCAGCGGAAAACAGCAATATTTAAATCTAGTGACACGCAAAAGGCCACACAACACACGCATAGTTTTTCTAAGTGAAAAAGTACGCGTGTGTTGTGCGGCTCTTTGCCTGTCACTAGATTTTCCTGGTGCAGAGCCACGCCGGTGCTTTTCAACTCTTTCGCAAGAAGATTCTATACAGGTGTCTTGTGGGGCAAAGAATCACGCTAAAGTTGTACTTATAGTGTGTAGAAAAGTTATATAAAACTACACGTTGAGGAAAGATCCCTCTGCAAGCTTTATTAGTGCTCAGCGCAACACTATCTCAACATGGCGTACATAGAAGAGTCCAAACCACACAAGTCTTCCCTCAACTAGCCTTCGCCATCGTCTGCACAGCGTGCAATGTAAAAGATCCCCTTCGCTGACATATTCTTTGCGTAATGCTATGGAACCATAATTTGTACCAGCCTCGTAATATTCGTGCTGTTAGCAAATTGAATTCCGCGTGCTTTAACGTGTCCATCAGTCTCACAAATACTTGACATTTTCCAAAATGTTTTAGGCATTTTGTCATCGCGTATAATGCAATGTCATCAACGCTTCATTTCATTTTCTTCGCTTCATCTTCAAACAGCCAGCGGGTAGTTTTTTTTACCAGCGCTTCCAGAAAGCGGTTAGCCTGCGCTGCCGGTCTCTCTAAGAGGTGGAGTGAGTCTGTTATTTCGACACCCACTTCATCGTGAAACTCGCCCAGGGTGGTCCGGGAGAGCTTTTTAACGCCGTCAACCAAGCCCTACACCGACCTAGGCCTGTTAGGCGTAGCTCGAGTGCGGTCGCCTGCACGCCAGCTCACCCACGTAGTGACCACCTGGCTGGCCGCCGCTGCCTTGTCGCCCATCTCGTGGCTATCCACCGCTATGGAGTACACTGTCGAAGGACAGGAAGTGCCCCCTGAGGAACTCTCGGACGAATCCTCGCTGTCACCAGGCCTCCGCGCCCAAGAGCAAAGCCGAGCAGCCTTGCGTCTTGCCGCTTCCACACCGCCACACCGTCTTCCCAGCCGTCATCATTGCCGCCATCGAAGGGCAAGTGCCGCGCCTCCACAGTCCCACCACCGCGCTCCACTTCCACGTCTTCTGGCCGACACGATTCACGTCATCGGCCACCCATAAAGCCCCGTAGAACTTTCTAATCTCCAGCCTTGGCACTTGTACACCGCCCTCCTGCAAGCAGCGTGCCGGCAAGACCTCCCGCCCACATCTTGCGACATGGTGTGGATCCATCCTGTCAAGAACACCTATACGCTCAGCGTGCCGCACTCGGCTCGCGCTCAAGCCTACCTCCGCATCACCTCCCCTACGGTCTCCGGCAACATCTTCACCGTCCACTTCAAAGCCCCACCCCCAGACGATGCCCTAACAGACATAGTCTACCACGCCTTTGACGACTTCACGGACCAAGCCATCCTTGACGATCTCGAGGCAAGCAATCGTACCCTCACTGCTCTGGGTGGTCGCCGCTTGGTCAAGTCCACTCTCATATTGGTCACCCTCACAGACACTAAGCTACCGCGGTGGATCTTCTACCATGGTGTCCAGCTTCCCCTCATTCAGTTCAGCAACAAGGTGAAAGGCTACTGGAATTGCCGCTCGACCGGCCACCAGACCGATGTGTGCCGCAAGCCGTGGCAGGAGTGGTGCCATCGCTGCGGCGCCGCTTACCCCCCCTCGCCCGAAGGATTGCCACCCACTAGCACCCTCCATTACATTGTCTGCAACGGGCATCACTTCACAAACAGCTCCAACTGGAAACAACGCGACGTGCAGCTAGCTCAACGTCCGAAGGCACTGGTATCTGACCCCCGCCTCTCGACACCTGATGCGCACTCTACCCCGCAAGCTGCACGTGGTCTCTCACCACATCCATCCCCTAGTCGGTCACTGCCTTTCCGCCCCTCGTACCAGTGGTGCCTACAGCCGCCTCTCAGCCCACGCATCCGACACGGCCACGCGGCGCCCCCCGGCTAGCCCTCGGAGCTACAGGTCGTAACAGTGCAGCAAAAAACGCCTCCCTCCCTTAAAAGATCGAAACCAAAGCGCCCGAATTGCGGCTAGAAGACCCAGATTGATTCCCTCCAAGTGCAACTGCAAGCTCTTGAAGAGAAGCTAGAATCAGCCATCACCCAGCCATCCTCTCTACCCCTACACCATCGACTCCTCCTCAGACACGGACATTCGGACCCCTGAAGAATGCACTAGCAAGTGCCGCAGACCCAACACCCCTTCAATCTCTTCACTTGTCTGAAGAGGTCCAGATAGTCATTAAGACGGCCCTGGTGGACCTTGAAAAACGATTGGATAGCCGCTTCAACTCCGTCCACCAGCTTCTCACTCCACAACACGAAGCTGCCTGCGCACAGACTTCGTCGCCTATCCCCCCCCCGCCTCGTCCTTCCATTCTCTCCAATCAACAATTCATACCCTGCAAACTGCCATGCTTGAAAGCATCCGAGCCAAGCACCCCCTCCATGCCCGAGTCACCTCCCCCTCCACCGCCCGACCTTCGCAAACAATGGCCGAGGTGTCACCTTCCACTGTTAATGGCTGACAGATCCGTCGTGACCGGTTAGCGGTGGAACTGCCGTGGGTTTCGTCCAAAGCGTAACCACCTCCTTCTCCACCTACAACAACTAGACCCCTCGGTTTCTCCTGACATCATCTTACTACAAGAAACTCACACCACCGTTTCGTTGTCGGGTTACGTCGCCCACAACCAAGTAGTGCATCAACCTCTGCCCCATGCCGTTACGGCCGTCCTCACCCGGCGGCCACTCGTTGTCAATCGAGCTGATCTACCCTTCCCTGCAGTCCACCACGTTTTAGGGGCGAAGCCCCTTAGGGTCTAGGCTTGTCCGCTTTCTGTCCGTGTGTCCGTCACGGTACACCACATGCAAGGTATGCAGGGTACCCACTATACGCCCAGCCGTAACTTTCATGAAGTAGGAAAGCACCCATTATACCATTATTCATTGTGGCTACCAGCGCGAAACACGTAGACGAAGTAGCAAGAAGTGGACACGGCACAGCGCTGAACTTTCAACTGAATTTTTATTGAAGAACACGAAAACTTATATACATCGAAAAAATAACAGCACGTGACTATCCCAGCCTTGACAATCTAGAATCAAATGACTCAGAAAAAGCACACTGCCATTTAAGCAAAGGATACGTCAACCACGTAAAAGGCGTAATCAAAACACGACACGGGGTAACATAGATAATTATCCACAATCTAACATCTAACAGATCCACAATCATCTAACATCTAACAGATCCACAATCTAACAGATAATTATCCACAATCTGGTTAAAGGTCATGTCGGAGTACCTGCAAGCACACCTGTCTCAGCTTAAGCTGGAAGACCCTTTCGTTGTCTCCAGCTCTTAGAGCGTTGTACAATTTTTGGAGCAAAAAAAATCCCGGGACTTGCCTAGCGTTTAGCATAGATATAGAAGATCTTTATTATCCCTTGCCGCACGCACAGCTATTAAATTTTGTTAACCCTCTATTGCATGAATTATGAGAAAATCAAGTGAAAAATTATTTGATCATTTTTTATCGTTAACTACATGAAGAATGACATGTACAGAAATTTTCAGATTTATTGTGACTGTATTAATGAAGATAAAGGTTTGTGCAAATTTGGCACACTATGCAAGTGGGCGAGCAAAATTGCTGTCATGGCTGAAAAACAAAATCTCACTGATTGCGGTCTTTTTAGCTTGATTTGTGGAATAAAGCAAAGCAATTGCTTCCTGTGTCCAGACATAATTGAACATTTTGGTTAGTGCATCTGACTGCCGACATCTACGTGCAAGATGGCCGCTTACACGTTTGGCTCTTCGCATGGTGCCGCCTTGCTGTACAAACCTGCCCGAATTTCCAACCGCTGACTTGTGGTTGTGAGCGTCAGTTGCCGACAAATCGTAAAAGCGAGATATCGCCGTGTACTGGTTAGACTTCACATAATTTTTCCGTGCACCCACGCCAATAATGTAACGAAAAATTGCCAGGTACTGCTGCTGACACTCGATATTTTCGTGAAGCATCTCAAAACCTACCACCACAACTGAAATCTGGCAAAAACGAGCTGTGCTGCATGATCTCAGAGGATTTCTTTTTGTTTGTATTTGCATTGTGCAACAAAACATAGATGGCATCATATTGCACATTTCATCACTCACGTGCATACTGTGCCAAATATTGCACATACCGATTTCCTACTTTATACCGTAGTGGGAAACGGAATTGAGAAGAGCCTTAATGAGCATGAATTTTCAAAGCCACGAGATATGCCAAAATAATTTTTTCCTTCTTCTGCAACGAGAAAATGGTTGCAAGAAAAATATAGCAGCCACTGTTATTTATGATCCGAGCTTGCACGTGCACCGTGAAATCTATTTCATGTCTAGATTTCATACTGCTCTAGAGATGGCAGCGCTTTTTTATATTTAGTGCACGTAACTATAAGGATTACTCTGTGTCACATTCTCCACTAGTCATCTTGCGCCCGCTATAAAAATGTTAATCGGTATGTGCCAAAAAATTGAAGGACACTTTGTACATTCCAAAGTGTGTTCGGCGAAAGCGTGTGGCCACTGACGGAAAGACGGACGGAAAGACGGACGGAAAGACCGACGGACGGACAGACGGAGGGACGGACAGACAGACATCCGGACGGACGGATGGACGGACGGACATCCGGACGGACGGACGGACAGACGGACGGACGGACGGACAGACGGACATCCGGACGGACGGACGGATGGACATCCGGACGGACGGACGGACGCACAGACGGACGGACGGACGGACATCGAAACGGACGGACGGACGGACATCCGGACGGACGGATGGACAGACGGACATCCGGACGGACGGACAGACAGACGGACATCCGGACGGACGGACAGACGGACGGACGGACGGACGGACAGACAGACGGACGGACGGACGGACATCCAAATGGACGGACGGACGGACATCCGGACGGACGGACGGACATCCGGACGGACGGACGGACGGACAGACGGACAGACGGACGGACATCCGGACGGACGGACAGACGGACATCCGGACGGACAGACGGACGGACGGACGGACATCCGGATGGACAGACGGACCTCCGGACGGACGGACGGACGGACATCCAGACGGACGGATGGACAGACGGACATCCGGATGGACGGACGGACAGACGGACATCCGGACGGACGGACGAACACACGGACATCCGGACGGACGGACGGACATCTAAACGGACGGACGGACGGACATCCAGATGGACATCCGGACGGGCGGACGGACAGACGGACATCCGGACGGACGGATGGACAGACAGACGGACATCCGGACGGACGGACGGACATCCGGACGGACAGACGGACATCCGGACGGACGGCCGGACGGACGGACGGACATCCGGACGGACGGATGGACAGACGGACATCCGGATGGACGGACGGACATCCGGACGGACGGACGGACGGACGGACACCGGACGGACGTGAGCATTAGACATTAAAGGCTTTCGCCTTAAAAATATGGGACGCCATGCAATAGAGGGTCAAAGACTCCGTCGAGGGGCAAACGGATGAGTTACGCTTCGTCGAAAACTGTAAAGTTCCGGTTTCTAGCTTCCTAGAGATCTTGGATTTTTACTTAAAATCCACGCTTGTTGCGTGGCAGGAAAAGACGGTTATACAAAGGGCAGGAGTCTGTATAGGCTCCTGCGTGGCCCCCGTTTTGAGCAACATATTCCTGAGTTTCGTCGACCAAAAAATTAAAAGTAACCTGGGTGAACTAGCTACGCACGTTTTCCGTTACGTAGTTGATTATTTGGTTTTCGTCAGCAGGCATAACGTCCAGCGGTCTATTGTAGACGTTGTGAAGGCATTTAAGGAACAAGGGCAAGGTCTCAAATTTACTTTTGAAGTACCGGAAAAGGAGGAACTCCAGTTTCTAGACCTGAGGCTCTACTTTAAAGCAGATCATGTTTGCTGGTCCTATCAACCAAGGTCAATGAAGTCCCTTCTTGATTTTAGGTCAGGGCACTCAAAATTAATAAAACAAAGTATTTAAACTCGCTATAAGGTCCGCCCTCAACAAGTGTTGTCCCCATCGTATACCTGACAGCGTTGAAAATCAGGTACAAATGCTGAGCGAAGCCGGCTATCCTAAGTCAGCCATTTCTATGACATGCGATAAGTTGCTTCGTGAAATCAAGGGACAGGCCCCACGTAAGAGCGATAATGCAGATTTTAGCCGTTTTGTCTGCATCCCATACGTACTACATTCTTTTTCACACAGGTTAAAGAATAATAATAATAATAATAATATCTGGGGTTTTACGTCCCAAAACCACGCTATGATTATGAGAGACGCCGTAGTGGAGGGCTCCGGAAATTTCGACCATCTGGTGTTCTTTAACGTGCACTGACATCGCACAGTACACGGGCCTCTACGATTTCGCTTCCATCGAAATGCGACCGCCGTGGTCGGGATCGAACCCGCGACCTTCGGGTCAGCAGCCGAGCACCGTAGCCACTGTTCCACCGAGGCGGACTACAAGTTAAAGAAGGTCGCGTCTAAATTCAGAATAAATGTCGGGTTTTCGAGTAAATCCAAGCTGAAAGGAATTTGCCAGGCAATTAGTAGGCGCATAGACAACAAAGAAAATAGAAGCAATCTGGAATGATCCATGAAACATGGTATGAAGTTTGTTCCGTGCATTCAAAACGTGGTATATTCAATTCCTTTTACATGCGGTCGTCAATACATAAGACAGACCGGGCGGTGTTTAAATACTAGGCTGAGAGAACACCAAAGTTCTTTAAAGGCTTCGCGCATTCACATTTGTCCATGCACTGTCGCGATTGTGGTTGCCGCCCCCCTTTTTTGAAAAAGCAAACGTGCTCTTCAAGCACCCCGAAAAACTGTCAAGAGAGATAAGGGAGGCGTTTTTTATACGTAAAAACGGGAGTCAGTGTGTCAGTCAGCCATCTATTGCCTTACTAGACAACGAAGCTAACTTGTTAGATTGTAGATAATTATCTATGTCACCCCGTGTCTGGTTTTGATTACGCCTTTTACGTGGTTGACGTATCCTTTACCTTGCCTAAATGCACAGTGGGCTTTTTTCTGAGTCATTTGATTCTAGATTGTCAAGGCTGGGATAGTCACGTGCTGTTATTTTTTCGATGTATATATGTTTTCGTGTTCTTCAATAAAAATTCAGTTGAAAGTTCAGCGCTGTGCCGTGTTCACTTCTCGCTTCCTCGTCTACGTGTTTCGCGCTGGTAGCCGCAATGAATCTACACCAGCTCGCACAGTTTTCCATCCTACTTAATGCCATTATTCGTCATTTTGCTGGTACGTGAGGTACCCGCTACACATCTGTGGGCGGAGCCAGAAATTTTTTTTCGGGGGGGGGGGGGGCACCTCCACGATTTCGGGGAGGACACCTCCTTGAAATGGACATTTGTCGCTGTGTATGCCATGGCGAAAAAAATTTCGGGGGGGGGGGGGGGCGGGCATGTGCCTGGTGTGCCACCCCCCTGGCTATGCGACTGCCTGTACGGCTTTATGTGCACTTCGTTTGTGCTTTGGTGATGACGATGAAGAATAAGCTCGTTCTAGACCACACATTTTCTTTCTGCCATGGATGAAAACGAGCGTGAACGCGCTCTCACCCGCGAAAGGCAACGCCGACGCAGACAACAGGCTACTTCGGAGGCGAGAGCTCGCGAAGCAGCGGCAAAACGGCCACGCCAACAACATGCTGCTAGCCCGGGGTTGAGGGCGTGGGAAGCGGAGGATCAACGGCAAAAAACACATTGCATATACTGTACACACGTGTTGCCACTCATTTACATATGCGAGTGGGCAATGTCACGGGTGATTTACGGTAAGAACGATCTCCAGTGCTTCGCCCACTCGTCATGATTCACTTCGTGGAGATGCGTGGATATTTTTCTTGAGATGCTACCTCGGTGATGTGAACATGTCGCTCTCTCTCTTCTGAACGTCTGCAACACCCCGCGTATCACTGAAGATGTGTCGCTCCTCTTCCTGCTCCGTGCCCTGCAGCGAGAACAACGAAATCCCCCCCTTCTCATCCTCGGTGACTTCAACGTCAGGCATCCGGACTGGGCTCACCCCAAGGCTAATGTGCCCGGAAGGAGGCTGTGCCAGCTCACTCACGACCTCAATCTTGGCCTGCTCTCTGACCCGACGCTACCAATGCGCATCGGCAACAGTGTGTGTCGAGACACCACCCGGACCACAGCTTCTGCCGCAGTGTGCGCGATGCGCGCAGGTCCAACACGCATTAGTCCCTCGGCAATGACCTCTATGTCTTCGCTATTCAAGTCTGCACCTCCCCGTACAAGCCACGCCCACACAGGGCTCGCCATACAGATTGGGACGCGCTCCGAGAGCGCGTTCCGAGAGCGCGGGCTGCACTCCGCCGCCTCCAACATCGAGGACCTTTCGACGTGGACCGACCAGTTGCTAGCGTATCTCGAAGCAGTCACCACCTCGATCCCCACCAAGAAGGACCACCCGACAATCGACTCTCGCCTTGCCCACCTGTGGGCCGCTAGCACGGGCCTCACCAACCGTTGGCATAAGCAACATTACAACTGTCACTGTCGCTTACGCTGCTGAATCGCACATCTCGATCGTACGATCGAGCAACACACCGCCGTGCTCGCCCGCCAACAGTGCGAAGAGCTTTGCTCTGGGCTGTCCGGTCAGTTGGGCTGCAAGCAATGCTGGCATCTCCTCCGCCACCTCCTCGACCCTGTATCCGCCAAGTGGGTCGCTCGGCACCAATTAAAACGAGTGGTCCGGGCCTACCCCTGCGACACTTTGTCGCTGGTGGAAGACCTTGCCGCCAAATACTTACAGCTTCTGCCTCCTGACACAGCTTCTGCAGCCTCTCGCGTCCTACTCCGGGGTCTCCAACCCAGAATTGGGCGCCGATATCACGGAAGTGCAGGTCAACGATGCATTACTTTAGCTCCGCACTACTTCCACCCCCGGTACAGATTGCACCACCAACAAGCTCCTCCGAAATATCGATGGCAACCCTCACTTCCTTCCCCCAACGAGTGCTTGCGCTCCGGCAACGTCCCTCAGTCATGGAAACACTCTCGCGTGGCTTTCATCCCAAGCCGGGCAAGAAACTCACAATCGAAAATCTTAGGTCCATCTCACTGACTTCGTGCGTCGGCAAGCTTCTAGAACATGTTTTCGCTCGCTTGCAAACGTACACAGACGCTAACCATCTCCTTCCCCACACCATGATTGGCTTCCGCCCTCATCTTTCCACGCACGATGTCCTCTTGCGACTCCATCACGACCTTCCCGACCCACCCACATTTTCGGACACTAAGGCTCTGTTTAGTCTCACGTTCACAAGGCGCTTGACCACGTCTCCCATTCGGCTATCCTTGGCGAACTTGCTGCCCTGAACCCCGGCACTCGCACCTACAACTACATTCGCACGTTGCTCCCCGCCCACACGGCCGAAATTACCATAGGAGACCTCCCCGTCTTCCACGTACGAGCTTGGCCCTCGTAGCACCCCCTCAGGGATCCGTATTGTCGTCTTTTTCTGTTCAATCTCGTCTTCCGCTCGCTTCCTAGCAAGCTGGATCGTATCCACGGTCTCAAACACATCTCGTAGGGGGGACGACATCGCTCTCTGGGTCACGTCAGGGCTCTAACGGCCACATCGAGAAGACGTTGCAACGTGCAACCGACGTCGTTCCCACGTGCACGCGGCCGGTCTCAATTGCTCGGCAGCCAAATCCTCCCTGCTTCTCATGCGACCTCCCGACCGGCGTCGCTATAGAACTCCTCAACCGAACATCACGATTTACGGCAACTCAGCTCCCGTCCCAGTCATTTCGCATCTCCGCGTGCTCGCGCTTATACTACAGTCAAACCGTCACAACACACTCACCATCGATAAGCCCTCACCCTCGATGTAGCCGACCGCGCGCATGTTTAAACGTGTCCGTGCACGGCGTGCGGGCATGCGAGAAAACGATCCGCTCCGCCTTATCGACGCTTTGGTTGTTTCCCGCCTCACGTACTGCTTTCCTTGTACTTGTCTCCTCAAATCGGAACGCGACACAATTGTCGTCCTCATCCGTCGGGCATACAAGACTGCCCTCGGCCTTCCCTCCAACGTGTCCACTGATCGTCTTTTCCACCTGGGTGTGCATAAAAACCTCGAACTTCGACGAGTTGATTAAAGCCCACTGCTCCGCTCAGGTGCAGCGCCTTTACCGTTTGCCGACTGGTCGCCACATCATTTCCTCTATTGGCCGACCGGATCTGGTCTCATTACCCCATGCTGTTCGGGAGGCCTTCTCCATAAAGCCGCTACCCAAGAATATGCTCGTGGGCTACCACGACGCTCTCCGCCAAGCCCGTGTGGCTATGCTTGGCGCCAAGTACGCCGACCATCCGGCAGTCGTCTACGTGGATGCTGCCCGATACAACTACCCCACGGACGCCTTCATAGTCGTTTCCGTGTCGCCCTCCTCAGCATCTTCTGGGCCGGCAGTCACGGCCGGCGCCGTTGCAACATCCTACGCCATCGAAGCGGATGAGGTGGTCATCGCTTTGGCTGCTACTTCGGCCGATGCTGATGTCAGAATCAGTGACTCCAAACAAGCCATCTCTAATGTTGCGAGAGGTCTCGTCTCACCTACGACCATACGACTCCTTCGTCCGCTACTGCTGCAAGACGAGCAGCGCCACTCTGTACTGATCTGGGTACCCGCCCACTCGGGTCGCCCCGGCAACGATACAGCTCACCAACACGCTCGTAGATTTGTCGACCGAGTGGTAGGCCCCTCGGCCCTTATTCATCCCTTATTCATGCTCTTGTGCACGTCTGTAACAACTCTTTACAGCGCTACATCTCTTCGTTGCGCTGCCTTTGACACGCCAGTCCCAGGGTTCCGGCGCAGTTGGGCCCACATCAATACCATTTGCGCAGAGACGCCATTCAATGCTAGGGCACATGTCCTAAGTGAGCGCCCAATAAACCAATCTCTGGGACCAGCGCCAGCTTGTAACAAGGAAAAAGTAAAGTTGCTTATTCAGGCGCAATATCAGTAAGCAATGTTGCATGCTTAACAAAAGAGGCACCAACTCTCTTGCTAAGGAGAGGAAACTTGATTACAAACAGCGCTTGTGTTTTGCATCATTTTATATGTGCGTGCTTGTGTACTTTTGTGCGCTGCTTCTTCGAAAATCATGGCTCATCAACTAGCCCATCAGCACATATTGATTAGCTAAGTTGTCCCTTAAAAAAAATAACCACCACACTGCTTGGTTAGCCAAATTGTCACTCTCGCTTTTTTGTTGTTGTGCGAGATTAAGACGTTCATACACAGGGGAGAAAAAGCGTCGTAATATAAAAGAAAATAAGAAAAACAGGTCTTATTTTCGAAACCAATTTCTACAGTATTTTTAAGAGCCATGCTCCAATAAGAACACACGCTAGTATTAGAAAAAAAATACATGGTTGATCCCTCTGTCATAGTCAACGCGGAAATTTGGGCTAGTTGGTGGGTGTGAAACTTGTGCATCTTAGCAAGCGCAGCGGAACAAAAACACTAGAGAAAGGAACACGTAGACAGGACGGGCGCGCCCGCCCGTCCTGTCTACGTGTTCCTTTCCCGCCCGTCCTGTCTACGTGTTCCTTTCTCTAGTGTTTTTGTTCCGCTGCGCTTGCTAAGATGCACAAGTTTCCTCTGTCATAGGAATCGGTATAACACGAAAGTGAAACCTGTCCTTACAGATATAGTTGAATGTTTACTGTAAATTGATATAAGGGAGCTTGTATGATGTCTGCTGGTGTTTGACAGTTATAACACCGTTTAACGTGGATGCATCCACGTTGACGCCTGGTGGTACGTCTTTATCCCGAAAACTAACGTCCATGATCAATGATTAAACGAACCTTTGTGGTCATGGATGCTTGTGGTAGCTGTACGGTGAGAGCGGAATTATATAGAAAGCGGTGTGACAGCCAGAAGAGCGTCGCGGATTGGACGCCGAACTTGGGCTAAGGTCACCTACTCGCGGCATGTTAGAGTTATTGAACAACGCTGCCCGACCAGAGGGAAACGCAACGCGCGACGTGTCTTCCCCGTTGGCCGGCTGCGTTTGAAGGCGAAAGCCTTAAACCTCATGCTCACGTCCGTCCGGTGTCCGTCCGTCCGGCGTCCGTCCGACCGGATGTCCGTCTGTCCGTCCGTCCGGATGTCCGTCTTTCCGTCCGTCCGTCCGTCCGGATGTCCGTCTGTCCGTCCGCCCGTCCGTCCGTCCGAATGTCCGTCTGTCCGTCCGGATGTCCATCTGTCCGTCCGTACGTCCGTCCGTCCGGATGTCCGTCTGTCCGTCCGTCCGTCCGGATGTCCGTCTGTCCGGATGTCCGTCCGTCCGTCTGTCCGGATGTCCGTCTGTCCGTCCGGATGTCCGTCTGTCCGTCCGTCCGTCCGGATGTCCGTCTGTCCGTCCGGATGTCCGTCTGTCCGTCCGGATGTCCGTCTGTCCGTCCGTCTGTCCGTCCGGATGTCCGTCTGTCCGGATGTCCGTCCGTCCGTCCGTCCGTCCGGATGTCCGTCTATCCGTCCGTCCGTCCGTCCGGATGTCCGTCAGTTCGTCCGGATGTCCGTCCGTCCGTCCGGATGTCCGTCTGTCCGTCCGTTCGTCCGAATGTCCGTCCGTTCGTCCGGATGTCCGTCTGTCCGTCCGTCCGTCCGTCCGGATGTCCGTCTGTCCGTCCGGATGTCCGTCTGTCCGTCCGTCCGTCCGGATGTCCGTCTGTCCGTGCGTCCGTCCGGATGTCCGTCCGTCCATCCGTTTGGATGTCCGTCCGTCCGTCCGTCCGTCCGGATGTCCGTCTGTCCGTCCGTCCGGATGTCCGTCTGTCCGTCCGTCCGGATGTCCATCCGTCCGTCCGTCCGTCCGTCCGGATGTCCGTCTGTCCGTCCCTCCGTCTGTCCGTCCGTCGGTCTTTCCGTCCGTCTTTCCGTCAGTGGAATGGCCACACGCTTTCGCCGAACACACTTTGGAATGTACAAAGTGTCCTTCAATTTTTTCGCGGGGCGAGCGCGAGTTGGGAGCGCATAGTTACGGCCACACTAGCCAAGCGACGTAGTCGAGCGTCGCAGAGCTATTTGTTGTATGGATGGGTGCTATCAGCGAGGCTGACGCTGGGGGTAAGTTCGCCACCTGGCAGTGTGTTAATGCTTCGACGAAAGTGCACTTTTCCCATTCGAAACGCGCCGAATGGGACGGACGCGTAGAAACGATGCTTTTAGGGTACTAATTGTGGATTTCACGGTCACAATCCATCACTTCACTTTAGCAAGAGCCCTGCGAGAGGACAGTGGTAGATATAAAAGACTTGTTTTTAAAGCCTACGCAGTATGTAACCGTGGCGCAGTGGATAGCGTGCCCGGCATCTGTTGCCGCTGACCAAGAGGTCGTAGGTTCGACTCCCGATGACTGAACTTTTTTCTTTGTCTTCTGATCATGCGTATTTTTTTCGACGTCATTTTCGTGACAGAAATACGTCACTGAAATCTCGGTGGACCCCGGCATAAAACACTTTCGTGTTAAAATGGACCCAGCGTGCTGGCTAAGAGCTTCAAACTAGATTCTTAAGGTATTTGAAAGTGCTCAGTGAACGCGAAAGTGTCACGGAGAAAACAATTACTGCGTCGGGACTAAATTATGAATGTTTTTTCTGCACTAGCGGAGTCGCCGTCAATTGTTTCTGGCATCTTCGCGCCTTCGATCCAACAAGTCTGCATTTCCGCAATACACTGATACTTGATAGGTCATCTGCTGGCATTTCTGTTAGCGCGAATAAGCTGATTGCACACCCAAGGAAACATGTCCTATCCGTGCTTCCTTGTGTGTGCATACGTGTGTGCTTTTGTTCCTGTGTGTGTTTGTGTGAGTGTGTTATCGCAATAGATAAGCGTAAAAACCTGCCTAGACGAGACGCTCACGTTGCGTTGGTACTTTGGGGATTTTTGCCTTATTGACGTAAAAAGCGTGAGGAACAGCAACAAAGCAGCATCCCGGTGGTGCAAATTGTAATAAAACATAATAGCAGGAGCTGTCACTAAATTACCAAACATTATCAAATAATATTTAGAGATTTTCAGGTACGAAGCAGTTTATTTTACTATTCTAGTAATAACTGAGGGCTGAAGCCCTATACGCCGTGATATGAAACGTATTCATCACTTGATATGCATGTAGTATTTGAGTTTGCGACTCCTTCCTTTATACAGCATCTTCCTAATGCCGCTTATTGTCGCAATAAAGACAGAATATGATTCTGCATGATCTAAGGGACATGTGAAATCAGAGAAAGGTCAGTTTTTGGGGTGTACATCACGAAACATAATGTGAAAGAGAACTAGGAAAGAAATCAGGTCGAATAAAAGAAGTCCCATTATTCCCTTGAACACTGAGGTAAAAAATGACCGTTTGATATTAAACAGCAACGGTTTTTTAGACGCACCCTCAGATTCTTAAAGAACATGATGAGTAGAATCTTGCCAGGAAAAAGAACTTTGTAGCTGCCAGCCAATGGAGGCCTTATTCAGGAGGAGCCTTAGTCACCCTAAATATAAATTCCGTATTCAATGGCAACTAAGCTTAGCATAGTTTCCATGGACCTGTATATTCGACAAGTAATCGTGATATGATGTTGGCGCTAATGTGGAGTCAGAAGGTTGTAATTAATGTTACATTACAGACCACATCTGTGTGTTCTTTGGAAGCAAACAGGCTTATTATAACGAGTCATTACCTCGTGCTCGTATTCTTAAGCATTCACGCGCGTACTTCCGGTTTAAGCGAAGAAAAGTTTTTTCCGGGGTCTCTGAAGCGCATCATTTTCATATGAAAACATTTAAGGAACATTCGTTGACTTACAAAATGATATGACACATGAGAGTCAAATGTGTTAACTACGTTTTTAGAGGGAGCGGAGACCGTAATAAAAAAAGAGTGTGGGTACATTCAATGCTACAACTGGAAATCGGCGAAACTACGCCCTCCGCAATCATCTTCTATTTCGTCCAATTAATGGGGCTGTCAGGTTTGGCTACTTGGCGCCAATGTGGCTACTTTTTTAGGCCTATCGCGGTAGAAAAAACGTCTTGGCTGCTTAGCAATTTTGCGGTACTTTCTTGATGCCTCTATTTGAATCAAATTATTAATGTCGTGTGACGTTGCAGTCGCTGGCAGTCGAGAAAATGAGGTGTCAAAATGTGGTAGCCAAAGCGTCTTTAGAACTACGAAAAAGTTAGAGGAAGCTTGAGCTTCGCTTCAAGAGTAGAAGGCGATAGTGTAGTCGGGCCCCGTTCGCATCGCCTTCTCAATCGGTAGCCTCGCTTCGCTTCTCGGTGAACTCCTTAATCATGCCGCAACAAAACAAGCGTCTGTGCGAGTAACATTTAATGTTTAAAACCAAGCCTCCTCTATTTTATCAATGCCAGCCAAATGCGCCCTGTTCCAGCCGTTCACCACCCTCCTCCTCTAGCCCTTTCCTACTCTCACCCATCGCCTAGCCTTCGCGTGTGCTTTGCGTTCATGGGGGAGAGCACCCATCATTTATTGCCTCACGACGGAAATCATACGAAGTAATGTTTTTTGTTCAGTTCTGTGCAGATCCGTGGGGCGGCGTCTTGCATCCCTCGTGTTCACTATGTTGGCGGTCACGCTGGCTCTGTAAGAGACACGGTGTTTTGAGATAGCGCGTCTCCGTTCGTGGCGCTATGCGGGCAACCAATGGGGACGCATCACTGCGACGCTGCAGTGCATGCGCTGCCTTTAAGAGGTGCCACACGAGTGCTCTGAGGCGGCGGCGGCATTGCTTCGAGCTACAAAGAAGGAGCACGAAGGAACAAATTTGACAGACGCATGATAATTGGAGAGGGAAAAAGCGTCTATCGCATCGCCGTGCGAAAGCGCTCGGACGCACGTGTGACGCAAGCAGCCCTACCCTACATTTGGCGTCGCATCACGACCGCTCCCTGAACTAAGGCGGACCGGCGGCTCCCACTGAGGGGCGAGCGTTTGCACTGGCATTGAATAAAATAGAGGAGGCGTTGTTAAAACTATCCTACAATGCCTACCGCGAGTACGGTTGCGTAGTGCCCACTACACCAAAATTCCTTTTGCGAATCACTGAATACGCGTCCGTAAGGCAACACGCAAACCTACGCTGCTGCTCACTTTGTTGATGCTTTTGCTGCTGATGATAATTAAATATGTCTGAGCGCTCTGTAATGGGTGGGCCTTTAGACCACAGAGTTTAATAATAGTACACTAGAGGGAAATTTGGCGCCAGTGTCTATGGAAGATGCAACATACGACGCTTCAGCCAGCATGGGAATGATGTGTAGTACATGGATTTGCCTAAGCTTGCTTAAAACGTATTTGCGGGCTAGTTGGTAAGTCATAATGGAATATGGCAGCGCACACCAGGTGAGACAACGATCACGCACACAGAGGGACGACACAAGCGCGGTTTCAGCGCTTGTGTCGTCCCTCTGTGTGCGTGATCGTTGTCTCACCTGCGTGCGCTGCCATATTCCATTATGCCTAAGCTTGTTTCTTTAAGATTGGTGTCGGTTCGTGTAGCCTGCAGCCGCTTTTTTGCGAGACGAAGTTCTGCAAAAGGTCAGCATTTCTGCTTGGCGACCTTGGCCCTTTTAGGTTAACCAATACAAATCAGCTGACAAGGTTCACAACAAGCCATTCTTTTATCTAAAACAAAAGACAAAACACAACAATAAACAAAGCCGCAAGTGCGTTCTAAGCCACAAGTGGAAAAGCTAGGCAAATCCATGTACTACCCATCATTCTCATGGTAGGTGAACGATCGAAGCACCACGGCTCCCCCCTAGTAAATGTTGTAGGAGACTACTCTTTAAAAACCGAAATTGTTGTGCAATTCACTGTCTTGACACCTCGCGCGATTCTACGCTTCTGCGACGCAATATTATATATGCTTTAAAGGCCAATGGATCCCCATGAAATTCGCTGGGTACGTTCCTTCGCACGTTTCCGTCATTTATGCCAAATTTCAAGCTTGAGAGATGCGCTGATTGTTTGCAAATGAATTTTAAAGATTGTCTGCAAACGCCCACCCGGCTTCCCACAATTATTGGCAACATTGCGTGTGTGACGTGTTGGTTTGCCGGTCAACGGAAGTGACGGCAGGCGACGGGTTCGCTAACTTTGGCTGCTACAGCGTACATTGTGCTGACCACAAGGCGACGGTGTTTGGCCGGCGCTTCGCTGGTTTGGCGCGCGATTTTCTGTTCTCTGCGGAGGAGCGCGTGATATTCCGCGCCGGCGGGACCAGCATGCCTTGCACGACTTCCGGTTCGTAACAAACTACTACGTCATACGTAGACAGTACACTCGGTTGGGTTTCAGTTTCGGTATTGCGCCTTTTTGCTTATTAAAAATTATTTTCGAATTTGCTGAGCATTTCAGCTATCGGGCGCGCGACAAGAGTGTCTCAGGAACATAAAAGCACCATTACCCTGACACGGTCAAAAAAATCGCCGGAGTTGGCCTTCTCGCATTACAGGACATTCGTATAGGGTTTTGTTTAGAAGCAGTTCAAAGCAATGGCGTGACTCTGTTCTAGAATGCTCCTTTACCACGCAGAAGTCCCAGGATCCATTCCCACTTTAAACCGAGCTTTTTTTTTATTATTTGATAATATTTGCATCTCTCTCGAATTTTCGTTTACGTACAACGCTGATTTGTCGCTGACAACCAACGACGCCGAAAGCGGAATTTCTGCGAAACAAGCTCTTTAACGCTATCACGTTTAAGTTGAATTTGACTCTTGCAGTACATAAAAGGAAATACTTTTGGATATGGGGCTGGGACTCGGGATGAAGACTGTCGCATGGGGCCCCGTTTTGCAGACCAAGTTGTTGCTGAACGTGAATTTAAACAGTAATTGGTAGTGAACCGGAGAATAAAAGTAGCTCAGGGTCCGCAATGCTCTGCACTCATTGACATGAGAAATGGTATATCTGACTAACTGTTTGTGTTATTTTCTAAAATAGGTATGGAATGCGACTCGGGAGATTCTTTGTTTGTTTGTTTCCTCATCAATGCGACACATATAGCTCTGGAGGACTCTCCTGGGCTTCGTAATCTGAACATTTTGATAAAAATCTGAAGAATGCATATTTAAAGAATGAATAAAAGTAAATGCAGACAGCTGCGTTAACCTGATTAGACCAATTTAGGATAAATAGACAACATTTCAATGCACTTAATTCATCACTTCACAAACGATCTGTAAAATAAGAGGTTAACGGGTATATGTTTATTAGCTTCAAAATTAAACAGCGCACCAAAGGCATACTTGTTGCAAGATCCCAGAACCAAAGCCCCCCGAAATGGAGCACGGTTTCAGGTATTTAACTTTATCTTGGAGAGCGGAATACCGAGAAGTATTTTTATGAGTAATGGATACTGGTGACATGATAAAAAATAATGCTCCATGGTTTTTAACTCAAAGCCGGATTGACAAAGGGGCGATTTCGCCAGACCATCATTGTGTAAATATAAGTGCAGGAATGAGTAAATATAAGTGCAGAGGTGCTATATTGCCAGACCAGCCCTGTGTAAGTATACACTCTTAGCAGAAAAAGTGTTGTTTGATCCTCATTTGCTAGACATGTGATTCTCACATGTAAACTCTCTTCAGGTAGTCACGCTAATTCTCCTTTGGAAAGTCGTATGTCCCAGAACGCTTCTAAAGAGAGTCAAGGTGCCTCTCAAAAGACAGTTACACATGTTAGTTACATGCGTAGCAAAGAAGAGTCGAATGACAACTTTTTTGTAGTGAAGGTTTGTGGTAACCTCGCGACTCACCGTAGTCGAGACTACCGCGGGTTCACGGCTTAGCGAGCCACAGGGCCGCGTATACCGTCCCCTGCTTACGTATAGCGCACCGCTCCGCGCGGCAAGAACACAATGTTCGATCTAACAGCGCACACAAACACTTTATTGCCTTTGGCGGCACCCAAAACACAGTACAACGTCCGCTCCCGGGACGCGGGGAGCAAAGGCTCCCGCTCGCGAACGGTACACCAAAATGGAAAAACCGCGAGCACGTCGCAGTTGGCAATGGCGAGCGTTGACACGCCGCTCGGGAAAAGGTTCCTCGCGGCTATGCTGCGCACTCTCGCGATGACCACTGGGCCTGGTCGCGAGAGCTAGGGGCAAATCTCGTACGCGTGGGCCTCCGGCAAGTGCGGCTCAGCGTAGTACGACCACGCAAGAGCACTAGGCACCGCTCTTTGGCTTATCGTACGGAACCGGAGCTAGCACACAGGTAAACACGACCGCCGAGGATTCCGAGGCACCCAGGCAGGCTACCCTCCGGCGATTCCCAAAGGGGATGACGGACGGGAACGAAAACACGTGCTTACCGTGCGCTGCCCGAGGAGAGAGAGTTCCCGGCGCGCACGTGACTCGGTCTCGAAGACTCTCGCGGCCCGAGACCACGCGCAGCGCCATCTTGAGAACCGGCGCGTGGCTAGGCACCCTAGCGTGGCGCCGACACGAGAGCATGGGAAAGGAGGGGGGACCGGCCGAACGGCGAAACGCCCAACGCAAAGGCTACAGGCGCGCCTCAAATCCCTACAGGTTTAATGAGGTAAACAGCTTGTACTTCACCATCGCGTAGGAAACGATTGCGAAGTGACCACAGTTTATACTTTAATCTCCGCAACTGTGATTCTGAGCGCACCCACGCCGTACTCATTTTCATTGTCGCCACAGGGCTGGTAGTTCTTTAGTCCATTTAGGAACAGGAATCCAAGACACGTAAAAACAGCATCATTTCTACACCAGCGCAAGAGACGTTCTCCTCCTGCATGAATTGATTGGTGAAGTGAATAGTTTATGCTTTAATATCAGCAATTATCACTTCGAAGGGTTCTTTCTCTACTTACATTTACACCGAAGGGCTCTTTCATTTAGCCGTTTAAATAAACACGTCAGGTTGTTTTCAGATACTATGGAAGTACCTGCCTAGTGTACTTAATTAGAATTTAACGTGACCTAAGACATTGCGGGAAGAAGTAAAGCTGGTAGTCAGGAATAGAAGCAAGCGATTAAGACAAAATATTGTAGCATGTATACATCAGCACACTGAATTTGCTGGGAACTAAACTAAACAGGACAAAGAAAATTGAAGCAGTGCGCTGTCTTCTCTTCGTATTTGGTAGTTCGAGTTATGCTTCACGCCCCAAGAAAACTGGATTGTCAACTGGTTCAGCGATGTATCATTTTTAAAACAAACTAATGAACTTCCATGGAGATTAATTGCGTTTTTCTTCACAGGTGGGCCGCCTCGCTTCTGTTTGCTGCACTCCTGCGTCTCTCCTGGTGTGGTACCCACGTCTACCTGCGATACCAAGCGTCCCCGCCAAGCTTTAGTTTACGACCAGTGCATTTCTGTGGGTCAACTACTGCACTTGTCACCCGCTCGACTTTTCACCGAAGTAGTCACTCTACAAGACTTTGACGCATGCACTGTCTACACACTAAGGATTGTGCAGACCGTGCGGATAATCACCTGAGCATATCATGATCAAGAGACTCTTCCTATATAGTCTGCCTCATATTTCTACGTGAGCTTGCAGCTGTCTGCATGATGAAGGCGTTGTGTAGTCCAGAAGTGCGGTGTTCATTCTACGGACGGTATTGTGCTGGTAGTTTGATGATGTGCTGTGAGGCGTATCAGCGGTTTTTGAAGAGAAGAGGAAGTCAAAGGATGGTGCTAGGCATTGGGATCGTGAAACTTTTCAAATGGCCATGGTGCGACAGTGTTCGACAGTAGTCGTCAATGAAGTAGTGCAGTGTTTATGTCACCCAGAAGGCTTCAGCTGGATGCTTATCTTGGAATCAGTCGTCTTTTCGACAACATGTGAGTACATTACACTTCAAATATTTGTTGCAAATTAGGGAGAAGAGGTGTTACTGTGTCTTGCAATAGCATAGATGTCTTGAAAAAAACATTACATAAGTGTTAAAGCCAGAGTAAAAAAACAACAACCGGAAAGAAGAGCAACAGTAAACTAGAACGCGCAATAGCATGCTTGAAGAAAATGAAAATACTGTTAAACTTTACAATACACGAAAAACAAGAAAAAGAAGACAAAAAAAAAAGACAAGGCACTGTGGTGTGTATACCCTTATCAAACTTAGCTCGATTTGAGCGTGGAGCTATGTTATGAAGGCATAAATATGGGAAGGTTGTTAGTGAAAATTAAAAAAAAAAGCGCTATTAACTGGTGGGGCTCAGACATTCATGAGCGCGGTAGGAATTGCAAGGATGTGGACCACACACCGTCATAGGAACAGTGTTGGATGGGTTAGTAGTGCGTGCCTTGAGGGTGACAGAGAAAAGATTAAAATGCAGCAGGCAAAGCCAAGCGTACGCGACGTGCTAAAAGTGGTGAAAGGGAAACGGTCTATTTCGAAAGCAGTCAAAATGGTATTTGTAGAACATTGAGCAGAGCTGATTTTATATAAGGGGAGCTGCTGTAAACCGATTTGAAAAGCTTTTTCTTAAAACGCTCCTACAGATGGCGCCTTTCGGTTTCCATTTGTAACCAAAACTTGCATCGAGGTCTGACAAAACTGTCGCGAAAACTGCTGCTACGAAAGACCTCCTAATTTCTTCACGGTATATGGCTAAAGTTATAAAAACAGCCTGTGCTTGTTAGCCTCATTTTCTTGGTATGACGCGACCATTCATGCTAGGCGCTTAAACAGACAAGTGTGCAGCTGCATATACCTCTCAAATATGCTGTTCAAATACGATGGAATACATGATAAAGAAGTTGTTTTATTAAAGTCTTTCCAAAATAATGACGACTTATTTAGTACTTGTACGAGTTATAAGACTGTCCTCGTTACGTATCTGACAATTATACTGCCCGCTACAGCTGAAACTTATTGAAGCACGCAGGAATAAATATAGCGCAAAGTAAATGAATACTTACATAGTAAAAAAAATGTCCACTGTGTCTAGTCAAGTTTCCTGGCTTAACGAAAGGATCGGACATTGTGTTAACGCTGAAGTAGGTTAATAAGGTGCGTGTCTGGGCTAGTTGGTACTCCATTTGAACAGCTAAATAGCGCAAACTTCAGGGACAGAAAGACAAGAGAGTGCGACACACACAAGAGCTGACTCCGAACTGATCGATGCAATGTTCAACACGTGTTAGAATATCTTTCTGGGGGATCGAATAATATAGGTCTTTAATGTCCACTGAAAAACCTGACATTTTAGTCCTGTGATTATGCTGCAAATAAGTGACTACTGCCTCTGAGTTTTTGGTGTGGAACGGGTCATCAAGATTAAACAACATAAGCTTAGTCTGCAGAAAGCTTACGACAGACTTCTGCCAACAGTCACTTTGAGATACAATAACCCTTAACGGAAGACCAGGTCTATTGAGAAAAGTGATTAAAGACCTATATTATTCGATCCCCCAGAAAGATATTCTAACGTGTGTTGAACATTGCATCGATTAGTTCGGAGTCAGCGCTTGTGTGTGTCGCACTCTCTTGTCTTTTTGTCCCTGAAGTTTTCGCTATTTAGCTGTTCAGCTGAAGTAGGGTTTTCGTCGCCAGTGAATTAAGCCCAACCGCTATGTTCAGGGCTCAAATAGATCGACACTCTCACGGTTATCTGCGGTATAATGCACGCTACGAACTTGTGGTACGTGCAGTGGGTATCTTGCAGTGAAGGAGGGTACAGGAGTTTAATGCGTCGCGAAACGATTGCCGCGAAAATTTCTCAAATTCGCCAAAAACAAGCGGAGTTACCGGGGTTTGTCGCACTTTTTAAGCGCTCTCTCTTTTCCCTCGTCCCGATGAGCGTGCTGGAAGCCACACAGCGAGAGACATCTCGGGGGAAAGGTTACATCAGCCCTGTGATGACCCCTAGCGCGAGTGATGAATCGTGATCGCTCTCTCGAGTTGTGCTTTCTGTGCGCGAGTGTGGCTCACTGAGTAATGCTAGCAGACTATGGAGCGCGGTGACGGCGCGTAGCAACAAGCGCACCTGATCCGAACGCCCCTCTTGATTTATGTCGGCTATTGGTCAATAGCATGACATCTGCTGTTCGACGTCAAAAGAGCAGGCACCGCCAGTTCCGAAGAGAGTAAGCACATGCCTGTGCACGAAAAAACATGGCACCTGAGAGAATGACAACATCGCTGTGCACTTCTAAATTTTCTATGCCGCGCATAGCTACAAGAGTTGGCTGATATATTTATCGCAGTATGTGCTGTCCGCAGGATTTCTTTCCTCACCAAGCCCGAAGGGTTGTTCATCACTCCTATAAGAGATACGTTGCGCAAACTAGTCGATGACCGAGCTAAATATAAGAGTGACAATGCGCACAAGCGGACTCAACGGTACGTAAAAGTTCAGTGTAGGAAATGTGCGCGCTTACCTGGCATCGGTCGTAGTCATACATTCATGCTGTTCAACCGGTTAAAGTATCAACGAGCATGTCAAAGCTACGTCTGGATGAAGGTGTATTATTATAACACCTTTTGGGCCGAGAGAGAGTCGTCGACAGGCTCACATCAATCTTGTATGAAATGCGCTCGTACCTTGACAACGTGGGTATTGTGTAGCATATACAATGAAAACCAGGGGAAATATATCAATCTACCTTTCCGTATTGTGTCCTCGAGTACCTCTCCGCGGTGCGTAAATTTCTCAACGAATCTGTGTCAAATCACCCGACCATTAATCATAAAGGTGTCATATGAGTGGTTGGAGGACCAGAACACAATGTAGTAACAACACATACAAATAATATGATCCATACTCGGCCCTTCAAGAAGTCAGTTACGTAGCAAGGAAGGAAATATTTAAAGGGGCCCTCGAAAACTTTTTGAGCGTGGTCAGAAAACACTGCCGAACGGTAGTCGAGGCTCCTGAGAACACGTACGCCAAACATAGTGCATAACGCGGCCTGCATGGAATTTTCAATAAATTTTTAGTCCGCTAGAAATTGTTCCCTTTCTCTCTACAAATGATGCCATGTACCCAAATGATCGTGCCATAGGCCCAAAGTCTACGGCCATTCACTGATTTGAGCATCGCATGCTGCATAGTTACCGCGGCTGTCGCAAGAAGCCCCCCAAGTGCGTGCGTACGAATGAGCCGCGCGTTCTAAGAAAAAAAAAACATGATTGATCCCTCCGTCCTAGGAATCGGTATTACACGAAAGTGTAACGTGTCCTTACAGAAGTAGTTGAATGTTTACTGTACATTGATCTGGGATAGCTTGCACAACATCAATTAGCTTGTACAACATCAAATTAGACAGTTAGGGCACCGTTTAACGTGGATGCATCCACGTTGACGCTTGGTGGTACATCTGTCCATGATCTACTACCGTCCATGATCATACTAACGTCCATGATCAATGGTTAAACAAACCCTTGTGGTCATAGATGCTTATGTTAGCTGTACGGTGAGAGCGGAATTAGAAAAAGCGGTGTGACAGCCAGAACAGCGTCACTGATTAGACGCCGAACTTGCGATAAGGTCGCCTACTCCCGGCACGTTAGAGTTATTGAACAACGCTGTCGGACCAGAGGGAAACGCAACGCGCGTCGTATCTTCCCTGTTGGCCGGCTGCGATCTTTTTCGCAGGGTGAGCTAGGAACGCGGAGTTACGGCCACGCGAACCACTCGCGCGTCGCAAAGCTATTTTTGGTATGGAGGGATGCTATGAGCGAGGAGGATGCTAGGGGTAAGGTCGCCACCTGGCAGTGCGTTAGTGCGTTGAAAAAACTGCACTTTTCCTATTCGAAACGCGCCGAATGGGACGGACGCGTAGAAACAACGCTTTGAAAGAACTAATCCGGCATTTCACGGTCATAACGCATTACTTCACTTTAGCAAGAACACTGTGAGAGGACAGCGGTAGATATAAAAGGCTTGTTTTCAAGCCTGCAGAGTATGTGACCGTGGCTAGCGGGTCCGGGATCTCTTGTCGCGGACCAAGAGGTCGTAGGTTCGACTTCGGTTGACGGAACTTTTTTCTTTGTCTTCTGATCATGCCTATTTTTTCGACGTCATTTCCGTGACGGAAATACGTCTCTCAAATCTTGGTGATCCCCGGAATAAAGCACTTTCGTGTTAAAATAAAATAAAAGCAAGTGCTCAAGGTCATGACGCGCGCTGACGAAAGGAGGCAACCGTTTGTCGCTTAGCATCCCCCCTCCCTGCGTAGCTCTCGAAGCGCTCACTGGTACGAGAGGAGACGGAGAGTGCTTGTAACATGCGAGAAATCCTTGTAACTCCGATCCCTGTAACTCCGCCCGTACTTGAAGGTTAGGCACTGCGCCGTGCTCCCTTTAGGGCTGCAGAATTTAGGCGCCTTTTAAATTCGAAGCATTTCTTAGCGAACTTCGGCGACTTTGAGCGTATCTATCTATCTATCTATCTATCTATCTATCTATCTATCTATCTATCTATCTATCTATCTATCTATCTATCTATCTATCTATCTATCTATCTATCTATCTATCTATCTATCTATCTATCTATCTATCTATCTATCTATCTATCTATCTATCTATCTATCTATCTATCTAGTCGCCTAAGACTTTGTGCTGTCCTCGCCGTATCTTTAATGGGATTTATACCAAAATTGATGTGGAATAACATGACTCTATGACAAACATGAATGACTGGTCATATCATGAAAATCATGACTAACTTGTCATGAAAACTATGATTTACACGCCATGGCCATAGTGCTCCTGAGGCCGTTTTCTTAACTTCATATATATCCAAAAATTGGTACGATGAGACATTTTTGCATGACCAAGATAAATGACAGGTGGTAATATGAAAATCATGACCTGTATGTTATCTGCAACATGATTTATATGCCACGCTCATGGCGCGCTGACGACCGTTTCGCTGGCTTGGTTTACACCAAATTTGGTATTGCGTGACGTGACTGTATGACGAACATAAATGCCAAGTGGTTATATGGAAATCATGCATGTCATGTGCAACATGACTTGCATACCACGTTCATGACACTCTCGTGGCCGCTTCGCTAGCTTGATATACACCAAACTTCGTATAGAGGGACGTGACTGTATGACGAGCATAAATGACAAGTGGTAATATGGAAACCATGAAATGTCATGTGCAACATAACTTGCATGCCACACTCATGGTACTCCCGTGGCCGTTTCGCTAGCTTGATATACACTAAATTTGTTATTCAGCGAAGTGATTGTATGACGAGGATAAATGACAAGTGGTAATATGCAAATCATGACATGTCATGTGCAACATGGCTTGCATGCCACGCTCATGACACTCTTGGAGCCGTTTCGCCAGCATGATATACACCAAATTTTTAAGGTGAAAGCCTTTAATGTCTCATGCTCACGTCCGCGCGTCCATCCGGTCGTCCGTCCGGTCATCTGTCCGTCCGTCCGCCCGTCCATCCAGCCGTGCCCTGGCACGGTGCCAGGTGGGCACCGGGGCGCGCAAACGGACGCCGGTCGCGTTGGACTCTACAGCGCTCGCGCTTTGCTTGCGTAGCGTCGCTGTGCCCAGCGTCTCTAATCATGCAAGGAGGAAGACGCGCGCATCACGATACATTATGACCGACCCCGTCTCAGTGGGCGCAGGCGTTCGAGGAACACACTTTGCAATGGACAAAGTGTCCGTCAAAGAGCGCGAGAATAGGAACGCATGTGAAACGGAGGCAGATTGGTCTCGTGTCTCGCTGTGATTCGAGGTAAAAAATTAAGAGAACATAAGTGGCAGGTGGTAACATGAAAATCTTGGCATGCATGGCATCTATAATGTCATTTACATGCCACGCTCATGGTGCGCTTGCGTCCTGTTCGCTAGCTTGATATACACCAAAATTTGTATTGCGCGACGTGACTGTATGACGAACACAAATGACAGGTCCTAACATGTAAATATTGCCATGCATATTATGTACAACATAATTTGCTCCTTGCTGGCAGCTTCGCATTACATCGATTCCCACAGTGCGTGGGCAGGGGCGGATCCAGCCACTCATTTTAGGGGGGGGGGGGGGCGGTCGCTTGAAGTACACCCGGTTAATGTCCCATAGCAGGTCCTTGGGTGTAGCGCCACATACGAAAATGGTAAGAAAGAAGATGGCAGGAAAGAGGCATTTGCGACTCTTTCCTGTCATCTTCTTTCTTACCATTTTCGTATGTGGCGCTACACCCAGAAACCTGCTATGAAATACCAACTAGCCTTGTTCAGTTAATGTCCCGTCGGTCAGGCAGGGCTTTAAAGTTTGAATACCTACATCTCTACCCCGCGTTGTTAGCACTTGTCCGAGGATTACGCTTGGCCCAAAGGTCGTCGGTATGGCGCCGAGGAGACGGCACGACAATAGGTGCGCGATTGTTGCTCCACCTCAGCCTACTCCAGGTCGCTTTCAGTATCTGAGAAGCAAGGGCACACCTTTCAAGGGGTAAAATGTGACAAGCGCGACCACAAGATTGACTTTGGCGGCGCTTCTGTGACAGAAAGGAATCTGGGAAGAAGGCTGTTACCCGAGTTTTGGAAAAGTCAGAACACACCTGCAAACATGAACCACTCGCTGGGAACAGTGCCTCCTAAACAGTGTCTCCGAAACGTGAGGGAAATGGAAAGCCGGAGCTTTCGTGATCAGAAAAGGAGCAGACAAACCGTCACTAAATAAAATGCGTTTCTCAGTACCGGACGACATGCACACGAGTGTGTGTGCGGAGGAGGTTTCGTAGCTGCGCGTGTGGTGGTTGCAAAACAAACTGTTTATTTTAGCGAGTATCTAGAACATTAATTATGAGTATCTAAATCACTAACAGGGGAGCCTACTCATGCCAACAAAATTCTTACAATAGTAAGTGTGTGCACAGAGGAGATCGCAAGTATTGCGCCACTTGCTTATCTCGACGTGCACGTCGTATCAATTTAAAGGGATACTGAACAAACATTTGAAAAACTGACGAAAACATCGAAATAATTCTACTCGGAAGACGCCACGGTTCCGATAAACAGTTTATTTCAAGTATTTTTGAACAGTTGGCTGTATTTTTGGTGGATTGCCAGCGCGCGGCGGCTGCACGCGAGCGCAAGCCGTGATGTCAGATTCTCCCTGGCGCATGCAGGGTGCACGTGCTCCTGTCCTCCTCTTCCTTTTCTCCACCTCTCCTCTCATTACACTCTCTCCCCTCCACAAAAGCACTGATGCCTTACCCCATTCTTCATAAACCATAGCGCAAATAAGAACACGGGACAAGAAAGAGACCAGGACAGGCGCCTGTCCTGGTCTCTTTTTAAAGACGATAGTCTTTCTTGGGATACTTAAACGGAGAAATTTTGGTCTGTCTGTCTGTCTTTCTTTCTGTCTGTCTCTCTGTCTGTTTGTCTGTTTGTCGGCACGTCACACGATTCAGCCACCCGACCAAAGTTGAACCACTTTCTCAGCGCCCAGCCATCTTGCACAAGTATTTTTGTTCATACTTGCGAACATTGTCGATCAAAAAGCAAATGTTACGCATGTCTGAGGAGCAACGTCAATACATAAGTAGTCTCTGGTATGTTTCTTTATAAGAAAATACATAGATACGTAATTATGAAGACCCCAGCGTTTCTTAGGCTGCGCTCAAAAAGCGACGCTATGCACGAAAAAGCGCTCGGCCGACGATATGTTCCTGCTGGGTTCTGCACAAGGTGATGTTTCTCGACAGCACTGCCAGATGGCGTCCATGTCTCACGCAGCGCCTCGGCGCCTCCTCTATTTTATCAAGGCCAGCCAGGTGCGGCCGATTCAACATAGAGAAAGCGCTGTCTGAGGCAAGGCAAAACAGTGTAGTACGGCCGGCAGAAGACTATCGTCTTTCGACGACATTTGCAGCGAAGCACGCAGATACGCGGCCAATTTTTTGTCCCGTGTTTTTATTTGCGCTATGGTTTATGAAGAATGATGAACAACCAACAAGCCCAAACGTTCTCCCTCTTGAAGCCCTACCCCAGCCAGGAGCATTGTTCGCTCCCGTACTGGTTCTGGGAAACGTAGTGCGAGCTGAGCGGGTTGAGAGACGCGGGCGACGGCAGGCATTGGTGTGATGCCTGTTTCCGGCGAGTTTAACGTCACACCCTCTAGTTCACGGCGCGGCCGCTAGACGCGGCGGTTTGTGAAAAACTCATTAAATTCATTATTTTCCTCCGGTTTCTGCTTGAAATGAAGGCTGTGTCCATCGATTTCGACCCCCAATCTTTCAATTTGGCTGGAAATCCTGGCGGCAAAAATTTTGTTCAGTATCGCTTTAACCAATGAAACGAAGACAGCAACGACAAAGCAGAAGAGCTAGATCATCACAGAAGACGAATATTAGCTGTCTTTCTTTCATCCAAGTCAAACTATGGATGTTCATATTCTTTGTAAACACAACATGTCATATGAAAACAACAAAAACAAGATATACTGATGCAAAAAGTACTTCATTCTGGCACTGATGCGTATTGTTAGAGCGGATTCTATAGGATATTGGTATGTTCCTCGTAACTGCGTTAAAAGGGTGGCAGAAAGGTACACTGTAATCGCTGCTCTGAACAGGTCGATGACGCCAAAGAGCAGGATATATTTGGCTGATTACTGGCGTGCCTGGTAGCTCGAATACTGCAACTTGCACTTATAGGTGACGTTTCAAGTCTTCCTGAACTAAAAAAAATACATTTCAATGGTGTCGATATGAAATCCAAAGTTCTAAACGCCGGTTATATATTTGTGCTTGGCCTACGCTTACCTTGCTTCGTCAGGACGGGTCAAGAGGCAACCATAGTACCAGTCTCCAGATTCATACGGGTCAGGTGGCAACACGCATGTCTACGATACTCCGTCACAGGACTGTGGGACAGTCGGTAGCCGCCTGTGCTTTTTCAATGCGCACCGGTGTTTCCCGCCAAATTCGAGAGCGAGTATCTTTGGCCTAAACAAAGACGATGCAGCACCTTTCTTTTCACTCCTATGCTGTAAGAAGCCCTTTGTGTTTTTTCATGCAGCGCAACGTCAAAACTGGCTCTGCGGCTTATTCGCGCGTCGCGAAAGCTCTCCGGCGAAAGAAGCAAGTTACGGTCCTCCTTTCTCGCTCGTTGTGCTTTTGCCGCTCCTAATTCCAGTAAAGGCACCCAAACACCACAAATTCCGTGCCAACGACGCAGTATTTCTGTACCTGACTCCGGCATCCTAATCCCTGCAGGTGCATCGTTTCAAGAACTTCTGAACCTTCAGTTCTCACAGGGGAAACTTCGTGCCAAACGACAAGCTACACCGGGAGCGCCGTAAAAAGCAAAAAAAAGTTTTGCGCTGTCACAACCTTCTCTGGCTAAGACATGTCAGCGATGTGTGCAGTCCAGCATTTTGTCTTTACTCCGCGAAGAGGCTTTGTTAAGCTGCCACCTCCTATTGCTGGGGAAGCAAGGGGGGTTGGGGAGGTGAACTTCCTGGACAGAGAAGAGGAGGCCACCTCAACTATCCCGTGCAGTGTTAGGCATGGTCGTCGGCAGAATTTTCTCTTGGGGGGGGGGGTGCAAAGCATTGCTGCATCGCTACTGGGAGAGGGGGAGAGCACTGGCATAGCTTGAGTGTGGGGAAGTGCTTGGGGCAAGTGCCCCTTTTGCACCCCCCTGCCAACGCCCATGGTGATAGGGGATTAAAGTAGCGAAAGAGAGGCTCAGCGTCGTTGGGAAAGGGACAGTTGAAGAATTTGGAGGAAAGAAAGGGGCACCACCTCGAGAACGAAATTCCCACAACACCGAGCACCCAGTAGAAAAATCGGTGTGTTCGACGGCTCTGGGAATAGAACTCGGTACTTCCTGCATTGGAAACAGATGCTCTAACCGTTCGGCTACCACTGGCAACGTCCACAGGCAACCTGACAAAGGCGGCTCACGAGAGGCACTGAAATGGGGGGGAGTGGCTGCAGGGGCTTTGGGGGGGGGGGAGGCGATCGCCCCTACCGCCCCCCCCTCTGGATCCGCCACTGTGCGTGGGATGATGATGATTGCCTGTATGTATGGCTCACACACACTCTGGGGGGATTGGCCCAGAAACGAGTATTTTATGGACAAAAGTGATCAGATATCAATGTTATTGCTATAGAATTATAGAATGGTTAGAATAAATTAATTATGCTCATTTGGTGATGTGATGTCAAAACCGCCCTGATTCAATTAAAAATTTCTCTACAGCAGAACAGAGATCCCGGTGACAATTACCTAATGTGGAGGCTCCCAAGGAAAGAATATTGCGTGGGATATGCCGGTTTTTTCCTCTTCCTTCTAACCACCACCACCACCACTTGAAGGTTTCAAAACTGTTTACGGCAGTCGATTCGTGAGGCAATGAGCTCTTTTAATGGAGCCATTCAACGGGTACTTGAAAAGTGTTGCAGAGCCCCTTTGAAGAAACTTACCATAACTTTAGTGACTGACAAAACAGTGGTTGGCTTACGAGATTCGAAAGCGTTGTCTTCAGTCTACTCAGCTTCATTGTCCTCTTCATTCTGTAATAATTTAACTTTATTATTTTTTTCATGGTCAGTATCATGTGTCATTAGGCAAACTGTGATGCTCTGGGCAAAATGGTGGTTTGCTCTGAAAGGACATGATTTTAGAAAGATGGCTAGCAGTAACAACATTCCAAGTGATGTTGTGCGTGTGCTTAAAGGGACAGTAAAGGCAAATATTAAGTCGATGTTGATTGCTGAAATAGCGGTCCAGAAACTTCGTAATGCTACTTTCGTGTCAAGGAAATGCCCATTTTTAAATAAAATCGCGTTTTAGTGGTCCACATAGCGTTAGCGCATTTCAAATCACCCTTGATGGGAACTGATGCGCACAAAAGACAGGGACAAAAGAAGGAACATCGATGGACAGACATCTGTCTTTGTCTGTCCATCTATGTTCCTTCTTGTGTCCCTGTTTTTTGTGCGCATTAGTTCCCATCAAGATGAATCACCAACAAGCCTAAGTGGAAACCCTCCTGCAGTTCAAATCACCCGCTTGAAAGCGGACCTTTAGACGTCACAGTTGCCATGCCCAACGTTACCCGCCTTTACTGCGCGGCTGCCGACACTATCGTAGCAGCAGAGCGAAACTAGCGGGAGTCACAGCAGCAACGACGGCCATTGAAACTTGCCGCAATGGATGTATGTGTTAGCCGAGTCTGGGCCCCGCTTGATGACACCACCTATCTAGCCTAACCAGGCGAAAACGCAACTTTTGAACCACTCGCGCCATTCCCCATAGTAACACCAGGCGGTTCTTCTTTCTATATACCAAACAGGAACGGGCAAGCAGCATTTTATTGCGTGTTGTAATGCACGGAAAGTTCTTTTTTTACTGCAGCTGGTTTGATTACCAGCGATTAATTGTAGGCGGACGCTGTGACGTCGTTGGGACCATTTCCTAGATGTCCCACTCGTAGCGTACGTGGTGTCGTACATTTACCCTAATTTCTCTATTAGTAGAGCCCAGCCGTTGATAATATTGCTGTTTTAGACATTGCCAAACATTGATCTTTCACGCGGACGCAAATTGTTATTTGCCTTTACTGTTCCTTTAAGGAGAAGGAGGAGGAAGACGAAGCGGAAGAAAATACAGGAAGGTCAGAGAGACGCGTGTGCGGTAAGGTTTCTTACCTTGGGGGAAGAAGATTAAGAGACGCAAAATAAGGTAGATAGAAAGAAGCAGGCATATAAAACTCGAAACTCGTGTGAGCTTAAACTACACTGCAGCGTTCCATACTCCTGGACTCAGGATCTGAGTATTGCATACCAAAAACATTACGTAATATCTCGAATGCATCTCTCAGCGTACGAGTACAATAGGGATGAAAAAAGTAGTAATAGGAATAAACAAAAAATATTTCCAGCATCCCAGCATCCTTAAAGAGTACTGGTGTGCTGCTGCTTGGGAGAAAGAGTTGAAAAGAAAGCGAAGATGCAGCGTCACAATAGGTTTTTGTGCAAGTAGCGAAGAAGGTGGCTGGTTTCATCTGTAATTTACCTGTCCTATATATGAAAAAAAATATTGATAAGCAGAGAAAATGCCTAGGTATTAGAAGTCTCTTATACGTGTAAGCAAATGCAGACCAGGTTAAGTCAGCACATAGTCCCCAAGTTGGTAATATATCAAGCACGAAATAATAATAATTTTTGCAGCCACTGTTGCACTGGTTCAGCATACCGTATGTCAAACTATTTCTGTTTACAGATCACACCGCCCTCTTCCTAATGAACCTTTGAATTGCTCTTGCACAAAGCCCAGGAGTATCTGTATTGAATATGGCGACAATTGAGCTTCTTACTGCTTAGCGCGTGTAGCATGTAAACTAACAATCGGTCCTTTGCTCATCGTTGTGAAAAAAAGAGAACGACGCAAGACAGAAATTGTTAAAACAAGTGAGAATCTAAGAAATTAGCAAATCGCAGTCGTAAGTTGACTGTCCACAGTATACCCTGCGAGAATTTTGTCATTGAAGTTACTTGCGATGGCGTCACCACCCAACCTGTTGGCTTGATGTAGGTCTAGCGATAACTGCATCGAAAGTATTTCTTGAAGGCAGCCATAAATGAACTGTCCGCAAATGTGCCATGCGAAAATTCTGGCCATTGAGGTTACTTCCAATGGCGACACGGGGCTCCTTGTCAAGAGGTAGGTCCAGAGATCATAGCAATCAGTCTATTTGGAGACCGTGGTTGGAAGGAAAAAGAGCCTGGAGTAGAGGTAAATTCCCTCCTTGGCAGATTCTACCTTTTATGAGGTAGTAAACTGCCGCACTCAACAAGATACATTGCTTAAAATGTACTGGCGGGCAACTTGATTGACCATAATAGCTTATGGCAACTGACACCGGGCGAAATGACAAACACGGAACTAAAAGACATACACACCGTTAATCTACTTTTGCGTCCTGTCCGACCTTTCGCCCAGTGTGCGCTGCCATAAACTACAATGCTATATTACATATAGAATTGCCATACAAATGATTCTGTGCAAATGTGTGTAAGAATGTCTATATACTGTGACTACAATTTACTATCAGGCGAAATGACTTTAAGGGCATTTATTGCAATAGACACATTTGTAAAGAAACGTTCAAAACTAATGGTGTGCTCCCTGTTTTAAGATTGGCTGAAAGCTATATTTGGCAAAAATGTGAAGAAAAAAGCCCTTCTCCTGTCGGGAAAAGGATGGCAGGCGACGAATGGCATGTGCGTCTGACCTATTATTTTCCTTCCTTTCTTTCTTTCTTTCTTTCTTTCTTTCTTTCTTTCTTTCTTTCTTTCTTTCTTTCTTTCTTTCTTTCTTTCTTTCTTTCTTTCTATTTATCTATCTATCTTTTTTCTTGCTTTCTTTTTGCCACTTTTTTCCTTTTAGAATGAATCGGCACCAACTAGCCCAAATGACTGTTTTGCTACAATATATCTCTTCTAACTTTATCGTTCCTACATGCTGGGCATTAGATCTCCACCCACGCAACACTTCTGTTGACGCGTGCAACAAGGAACAACGACGGCCATGCGTCCATTTGCCACCAACAATGACTGGTGGCAACGTAGAATTCAAAAATTGAAATTAAAAATGTCACCGGCATCCACAAACTGCGTATCCCATCATGGCAATAAGTCAGAAAACATGAAGGAATGCCTAAAAGAATATAATTTATGAGACAAAGCCACTCATTTTTACTCACCGGTGCACCCGCCCGCGTGTTGCTAGGTTGATCCGTTTTCTTTGGCGGCCGTGACTAAAATTTCTCGCGGTGAAATTACATGCCATCAGAGCAACCATGCAAACTGTGCAACCGAACTGCTGGAGCTCACACCAATCATCGTCTTCAGAAACCATAGCCTTGCATCGCGGCTATCTAATGGCTACAACTGGCCTTGTTGCAGCAGAGGTTCTTCGAAACAAACTTTTGTGATGCTACTCAGGTAAAGTGACCACCATGGAATTTTAATCGAGCAAGCGAAAACATCCAAGAACGCAACATCCAAGAACGCTCAGAACATAAGACCGAGAAACCAAGAACACACCTTGTAAGGGAAACCCAGCAAAGTGATGTCCTTGATAGTTTTATGAAGAATTACATGGCGCACTCTTTTCACCTACTTTGGCTGCGTTTTCAAACGAAACTCTTGGCCTGGATGAGTGCCCCGAGCAGTGCGAATGAACGGCGCTCAGGTGGCCCAATCTGGGAAATTTGGCTTTTTAGTCTGCGGTCGGCTATGGCTACAACAGCTGAATTTTCATTTATTAAATGCGAAGCATTTGTTAGCGAACTTCGGCGACTTTGAGCGTATCTATCTATCTATCTATCTATCTATCTACCTATCTATCTATCTATCTATCTATCTATCTATCTATCTATCTATCTATCTATCTATCTATCTATCTATCTATCTATCTATCTATCTATCTATCTATCTATCTATCTATCTATCTATCTATCTATCTATCTATCTATCTATCTATCTATCTATCTATCTATCTATCTATCTATCTATCTATCTATCTATCTATCTATCTATCTATCTATCTATCTATCTATCTATCTATCTATCTATCTATCTATCTATCTATATCTATCTATCTATCTATCTATCTATCTATCTATCTATCTATCTATCTATATCTATCTATCTATCTATCTATCTATCTATCTATCTATCTATCTATCTATCTATCTATCTATCTATCTATCTATCTATCTATCTATCTATCTATCTATCTATCTATCTATCTATCTATCTATCTATCTATCTATCTATCTATCTATCTATCTATCTATCTATCTATCTATCTATCTATCTATCTATCTATCTATCTATCTATCTATCTATCTATCTATCTATCTATCTATCTATCTATCTATCTATCTAGCCGCCTACGACTTTGTGCTCCCATGGCCGTATCGTTAATGGGATTTATACCAAATTTGGTATGGCATAACATGACTGTATTGCCACGCGCGTTTTGTATTATACTTGTGCTGTATTCGGTTTACGCCCACAAAGACTGTAAGCAATGCTCAGCGCAAACCGCGCCTCACTTTTCTAGAAGCTTCGCGATTATTGTAGATCGTTTTGTTAAGATTGCGCGCAAGACGCGACCACTCGAGATTATTCCAGAGCGTGCGCGATGACCAGTGATAAGGCTAGAATGTTCGACGCGTGATGCATAAAAGCCAGCGCGCTCCAACGATGTCCGGTTGATCGACGGTCGACGCTCCGTTCGCCGCTATCAGTGCCAGTGCTTATTGCTGTAATCTGACTTTCCGTTTACCGGCCACAAGTTCGGCCTAATAAACAGTTTGATCTTGAACATACCGACTGCTGCTTGGGTCAACGTCACGACCACGTGACATCTGGTGGAGGTGCTTCACGGCCCATGTACCGAACGCCCCCCCTCAAGCCGTGAACCCAGCCCACGTCGCGAAGAAGACACCGACACCATCAGTGACAGTCGGGCCAGCCGCAGGCTGAAAGGACTCCCCCGCAGCACGGACTCCTACCGGACAAGCCAAAGGCCACGGTGACGAAGACGACAGGGACAATGACAGCCGCTGTGTCCCCAGCAACGATCGTGATCCAGCCACCGAGAGAGCCACCGACTTTCCATGGATCGCCAAGTGAGGACCCCGAGACCTGGCTGGAGACGTACGAACGCGTCGCGACTATGAACAACTGGGACTCGGACGAAAAACTGCGACGCGCCTACTTCTACCTCGAAGACGCCGCGAGGACGTGGTTCGAGAACCGGGAGTCCATGCTTCGAACGTGGGACCTCTTTCGTGGCGCTTTCTTGGAGACGTTCGCGAGCGTCGTCCGAAGGGAAAGGGCCGCCGCCTTACTGGACACACGAGTGCAGCTCCCGAATGAGAGCGTCACGATCTTTACGGAGGAGATGACGCGGCTTTTCCGGCACACCGACGCTGACATGCCCGAGGAAAAAAGGTTCGGTTCCTCATGAGAGGAGTAAAGGAAGAACTTTTCGCCGGACTTGTGCGCAACCCCCCGAAGACGGTCTCGGAATTCGTTTCGGAGGCCACTACCATCGAGAAAGCGCTGGAACTCCGCAACAGGCAATACAACCGCCGCCTGCCTACGACGAGCTACGCGGATGTTCAAGCGCTGAAAGCCGACGACCTACGCGAAACGATCCGAGCGATCGTTCGAGAGGAACTGCGCAAGCTCTTACCCTCGACCCAGCCTCAAGTGGACTCGATCGCCGACATTATTCGTGACGAAGTCCAGCAAGCGTTGGGAATTCCCGAACAAACGCAGCCCCAGCCGCAGGCCTTGAGTTACGCTGCTGCAGCCCGACGCTACGCACCCTCTCAACGCCCCCGTCAGGACGCCGCACAGCAGCACTACCGTCGCCAGACGCCACCACCACCACCACCGCCATCTCGCCCGCCTGCAGGCCAGCGGTACACGCCGAGGAAGACCGACATCTGGCGAGCCCCCGACCACCGTCCACTCTGCTACCATTGCGGAGAAGCCGGCCACACGTACCGCCGATGCCAGTACCGACAGATGGGGCTACGCGGATTCGCCGTCAACGCGCCGCGTCCGCAGCCAGGAGAACGGCCTCGCGACATCGACGACTACCTCTCCGGCACACAGTGGCAAGAACGACGACCTTCCCGCTCGCCGTCACCCGGCCGCTACATGTCACCGCACCGCCGGCAGTACACTGGCCCAAACCGGGGCCGGTCGCCTAGCCCGTATCCGGGAAACTAAGGGCAGCAACCGATGGAGGTGCGGTTGCTGTTCGACGAAATGCCGAAGATCCTCCGCGGCCGCCGCCGACGACGACAACGCGAGGAAACCAGAACATGACGCCAAGCAGACGAAGCCCTGCCGACGAAACGTCGCGGACCGACGAAGACGTGACGATGCAACAAGGAAGCAGCGCAACAAATCGACGTAGCCGTGATCCGACGCCGCGACCCAACCGCAACGGACGACGACGAACCAGCGACCTCGACGTAATATTCGACGGTCACAACGTCACCGCTCTCGTCGACACTGGAGCCGACTATTCCGTCGTCAGTGGGCCTTTCGCGACGAAGCTGAAGAAAGTGAAGACTGCTTGGCAAGGCCCTGAAATCCGTACCGCTGGGGGTCATCTAATAACGCCAGCCGGTGTTTGCACAGCAAGAGTCACCATCAATAACCGGACCTATCCAGCCAGCTTTCTAATCCTACAGCACTGCTCCAGGGAAGTAATACTTGGGATGGACTTCCTAAGTAAACACGGCGCCGTCATCGACCTAAGGTCTCAGTCGATAACACTAACCTCAGAAAAAGCGCTGCCTACCCAGACGACGCCATGGAGCCATACATTGAACGTGATAGAAGAGCACGTCACCGTTCCGCCTCTCTCCAGCGTCATCATTTCCGTCGGCACTGAAAAACCGGCAGACTTCGAAGGCGTCATCGAGGGTGATCAACACCTGCTTGTAAACCGTCAGATTTGCGTCGCACGAGGCATCGCCGAGTTGCGTGAAGGGAAAGCAACAGTGATGCTTACGAACTTCAGCAACGAATACAAGCACGTGAGCAAAGGCACGACGGTCGCCTACATCGAAGACATCGTGGAAACCAGCGACGCCTTCGCCCTCGCCGAGTTTACCGAACACGCTACGACGAACCAAGCTCGTCAACTAACTTTCGACATCAATCCGAGCCTTCCGACGCATAAACAAGAACAGCTCAAAACCCTGCTCCTGCAATACAAGGATTGCTTTTCGTCGTCGTCCAGAGTTCGACAGACCCCAGTCGCACAACACCGCATCATAACAGAGGAAAGTTCCAGGCCACTACGTCAGAGCCCGTACAGAGTTTCAACGCGGGAACGCGAGGCAATAAAGAAACAAGTCGACGAAATGCTACGCGACGACATCATCCAGCCTTCAAAGAGTCCGTGGGCGTCACCCGTGGTGTTAGTGAAGAAAAAGGACGGAACCCTACGCTTCTGCGTCGATTATCGCCGCCTGAACAAAATAACGAAGAAGGACGTGTACCCTCTCCCACGGATAGACGACACCCTCGATCGACTCCACAATGCGAGGTACTTTTCGTCGATGGACCTCAAGACCGGCTATTGGCAAATTGAAGTCGACGAGAGAGACCGAGAAAAGACCGCGTTTATAACACCAGACGGCCTCTTCGAGTTCAAGGTCATGCCCTTTGGTCTCTGCTCGGCACCCGCGACTTTCCAACGGGTTATGGACACCGTACTGGCAGGATTGAAGTGGCAGACTTGCCTCGTGTACCTGGACGACGTCATTGTGTTTGCTTCAAACTTCGACGAACACCTCCGGCGACTTAACGCAGTACTTCAAGCAATCAAGACCTCCGGCCTCACTTTGAAGCCTGAAAAGTGCCGCTTCGCATACGAGGAGCTCTTGTTCTTGGGTCACGTGATCAGCAAGTCCGGAGTACGCCCCGATCCACAAAAGACAGCCGCCATCGCTACATTCCCGCCACCCGCCGACAAGAAGGCCGTCCGTCGATTTCTCGGCCTGTGCGCCTATTACAGGCGGTTCGTCAAAAATTTTGCCCGCATCGCCGAGCCACTCACTAACCTTACCAGAACCGACGTCGAGTTCAAGTGGGAAACACCGCAAGAGGAAGCATTTCAAGAACTAAAACGACGCCTGCAAATGCCTCCGTTACTTGCGCATTTCGACGAACACGGCGAAACAGAAGTGCACACCGACGCAAGCAGCGTGGGACTCGGCGCCGTCCTTGTGCAGAAGACGGACGGACTGGAAAGGGTTATCAGTTATGCTAGCCGGTCGCTATCAAAGGCAGAGGCCAACTATTCAACAACAGAAAAAGAGTGCCTCGCCATCATCTGGGCTACGTCGAAGTTTCGCCCCTACCTCTACGGTAGGCCCTTCAAAGTTGTGAGCGACCACCACGCCTTGTGTTGGCTAGCTAACTTGAAAGACCCTTCAGGTCGTCTCGCAAGATGGAGTCTCAGACTTCAAGAATTCGACGTTACCGTCGTTTACAAGTCCGGACGAAAGCATTCTGACGCCGACTGCTTGTCTCGCGCCCCCCGTCGACCCGCCGCCACAGGACGACCTTAATGATGACTGCTTCTTGGGAACCATAAGCGCCGATGACTTCGCCGAACGACAGCGAGCCGATCCGGAACTCAAGGGCCTTATAGAATACCTAGAGGGCAAGGCCACCATGGCTCCAAAGGTATTCAGACGAGGACTGGAGTCGTTTTTCTTGCGCAACGGCATTCTCCTAAAGAAAAACTTCTCGCCACTCCGGGCCGACTCCCTCCTCGTAGTACCTTCAGCATTACGTCCCGAAGTTCTGGACGCTCTGCATGACGACCCGACGGCTGGACACCTTGGATTTTCCCGTACGCTCGCGAGGATACAACAAAAGTACTACTGGCCTCGCCTCGCTGCCGACGTCACCCACTACGTGAAGACCTGTCGAGATTGTCAACGACGGAAGACACCACCCACTAGGCCAGCCGGACTTCTGCAACCCATCGAGCCACCTCGCCGACCGTTCCAGCAAATCGGCATGGACTTACTGGGGCCGTTCCCGACGTCGAATTCCGGAAACAAATGGATCGTCGTAGCAACGGACTACCTCACCCGCTACGCCGAGACAAAGGCGCTGCCCAAGGGCAGTGCAGCCGAGGTAGCAAAGTTCTTCGTCGAGAACATCGTACTGCGTCATGGCGCCCCAGAGGTCCTCATTACCGACAGAGGTACGGCCTTTACAGCGGACCTAACGCAGGCGATCCTGAGGTACAGCCAAACAAGTCACCGCCGGACCACCGCCTACCACCCGCAGACCAATGGCCTCACCGAGCGTCTAAATAAGACCATCGCCGATATGCTGGCCATGTACGTCGACGTCGAGCACAAGACGTGGGATGCCATCCTTCCGTATGTAACCTTTGCATACAACACGGCGGTACAAGAAACGACGCAAATGACGCCGTATGGATTGGTCTACGGAAGGACCCCGGCAACGACGCTCGACGCCATGTTGCCCAATGTCTCCTCCGAGGAAAACGTCGACGTCACCGTGTACCTTCAGCGCGCCGAAGAAGCCAGACAACTCGCCCGTCTGCGCATCCAGAGCCAGCAAAAGACCGACAGCCGTCGCTACAACCTTCGAAGACGCCACATGGAATACCAACCCGGTGACCGTGTATGGGTCTGGACGCCAGTTCGCCGACGGGGACTTAGCGAGAAGCTTCTTCGACGATACTTCGGACCCTACAGGGTACTTCGACGTCTCGGCGCACTCGACTACGAGGTTGTCCCTGACGGCATTACGAACTCTCAGCGGCGCCGTGCGCGACCTGAAGTCGTCCACGTTGTGCGCCTCAAGCCCTATTACGCGCGTTAGTGAACCTGAAGACTGTAATTTTTGCTTTATTATTGTACTTTCGTGCTTGTGCTTATTGTTTATTGTACTTTCTTGCTTTATTATTGTTATTTATTGTTGCATGAACCCCCCCTCCCCCCCGTGTTCTGTTTTAAGCATCGGGACGATGCTTTTTCAGAGGGGGGGCATTGCCACGCGCGTTTTGTATTATACTTGTGCTGTATTCGGTTTACGCCCACAAAGACTGTAAGCAATGCTCAGCGCAAACCGCGCCTCACTTTTCTAGAAGCTTCGCGATTATTGTAGATCGTTTTGTTAAGATTGCGCGCAAGACGCGACCACTCGAGATTATTCCAGAGCGTGCGCGATGACCAGTGATAAGGCTAGAATGTTCGACGCGTGATGCATAAAAGCCAGCGCGCTCCAACGATGTCCGGTTGATCGACGGTCGACGCTCCGTTCGCCGCTATCAGTGCCAGTGCTTATTGCTGTAATCTGACTTTCCGTTTACCGGCCACAAGTTCGGCCTAATAAACAGTTTGATCTTGAACATACCGACTGCTGCTTGGGTCAACGTCACGACCACGTGACAGTATGACCAACGCAAATGGTTGGTCATATCATGAAAATCATGACTAACTTGTCATGAAAAGTATGATTTACGTGCCACGCTCATGGCGCGCTCGCAGCCGTTTCGTTAGCTTGATATACACCAAATTTGGTATTGAGTGACATGACTGTATGAGCAAACATAAATGACGAGTGGTAATATGAAAATCATGACTTCATGAGCGACATGACTTGCATGCCACGCTCGTGGCGCGCTCGTGGCCGTTTCGTTAGCTTGATATACACCAAATTTGGTATTGAGTGACATGACTGTATGACGAACATAAATGACAAGTGGTAATATGAAAATCATGACTTCATGAGCGACATGACTTGCATTCCACGCTCATGGCACGCTCGCCGCCGTTTCGTTAGCTTGATATACACCAAACTTGGTGTTGAGTGACATGACTGTATGACGAACATAAATGACAATTGGTAACATGGAAATCATGACTTCATGAGCGACATGACTTGCATTCCACGCTCATAGCGTGCTCGCGGCCGTTTCGTTAGCTTGATATACACCAAATTTTTTATTGAGTGGCATGACTGTATGACGAACATAAATGACAAGTGGTAATATGGAAATCATGACATGTCATGAGCGACATGACTTGCATGCCACGCTCATGGCGCGCTCGTGGCCGTTTCATTAGCTTGATATACACCAAATTTGGTATTGAGTGACATGACTGTATGACGAACATAAATGACAAGTGGTAATATGGAAATCATGACTTCATGAGCGACATGACTTGCATTCCACGCTCATGGCGCGCTCGCGGCCGTTTCGTTACCTTAATATACACCAAATTTGGTACTGAGTGACATGACTCTATGACGAACATAAATGACAAGTGGTAATATGGAAATCATGACTTGTCATGTGCGACATGACTTGCATGCCACGCTCATGGCGTGCTCGCGGCCGTTTCGTTAGCTTGAGATACACGAAATTTGGTAGTGAGTGACATGACTGTATGACGAACATAACTGACAATTGGTAACATGGAAATCATGACTTGTCATGTGCGACATGACTTGCATGCCACGCTCATGGCGTGCTCGCGGCTGTTTCGTTAGCTTGAGATACACGAAATTTGGTATTGAGTGACGTGACTGTATGTCGAACATAAATGACAAGTCGTAATATAGAAAACATGACTTGTCATGTGCGGCATGACTTGCATTCCACGCTCATGGCGCGCTCGCGGCCGTTTCGTTAGCTTAATATACACCAAATTTGGTATTGAGTGACATGACTGTATGACGAACATAAGTGGCAGGTGGTTAACATGAAAATCTTGCCATGCATGTCATCTGCAATGCCATTTACATACCACGCTCATGGTGCGCTTGCGTCCAGTTCACTAGCTTGACATACAGGAAAATTGGTATATCGCGACGTGACTGTGTGACGAACACAAATGACAGGTCGTAACATGTAAAACATGCCATGCAAATTATGTAATGTATGATTTGCTCCTTCCTGGCTGCTTCGCATTACATCGATTCCCACAGTGCGTGGGATCTGCCGACTTTTTATTTATTTATTTATTTATTTATTTATTTATTTATTTATTTATCGAATACCCACAGCGCCTTCATAGGCATTACAGTCGGGCCGGGGGGGGAATTACATAAAGTACATGATACAAGTTACAGGTAACATGAAGTGAACACCACAACATGGTCATACCTATAGAACACCATGGAGCGCCTGGACGAACGCGGCATTTGAACTTATTTTCACGACGTCAGTGGGTAACCGATACCAGGCTTTAATTGTACTGGGGAAAATGACTTCTTATACGTGTCACTTTTACAGAATAGTTCTTTCACCTTCAGATCGGTATCCACTCTCGCAGACGCGTAGACGGCTATGCAAATACTTCGTGCGATCAATTCATTATAGTTCGCTCGTGTAGCATGGCGCTCCTCAACTACGAGCTGTATTTTCTCCTACCCGCAACTCCATAAAACGCTCCGTGTGCTGGCAACACTGGTCGAAAAAACAAAGATGGCTACGCTTAACAGGGTCAACGCAGCACTTTCGCTTGGCGCTGTGCTGAGGTTTCTTGATTGTGGCGTCGGATCGCGTTGCTTCGTCGAAGGCGAATGGGTGCTGGCCGCCGACCACCTCATTCTCATCGGCATAAAGGATTTTACCTGCGAAACAGCGGAAATACTAGCGCTGTGCCTGCAAACATCGAGCCTCTTCGGCGAACCACATCAGATTTACTTCAAATTGAAGAACCTGTCCAGCGCCCGAGGTTTAAGAAGGCAACTGCTCATGTGTAGCGGGCCTCTCCGACAGGTGCAAGCTCTATAGTGCGCTGCGTTGCTGCAGCGCACAAGTGGGAGGCCTTCACACGCAAGGGCTTCACAGTTTTAGAGGTAAGCTTCACAGTTTCACAGTTTTAGAGTCGTTTTGCCGATTAAATGTATCCCATTGAGATCTCTTGTCCCGTCAAAAGGTGAATACGCATGCTGTTCACTTGATTACAGAACGGAGCTATGCCTGGGTCAGTGTATCTTGAGATCAGGCAAATCATATAGTCTCGCTTGCAATATAGAAGTGCTCCTTTCTTTTACTTTGCCGATCTATGTTATTAGGTTTCTAATAAACAAGGTCGTGTGCTTTCGAACACTCGCTTGTTCGTGTTGGCAGTATTTGATATTCGAAGCAGATATATACACGCACACTACGCACGCTACGCAGGCATGAACATAATATAAACACGCACGCATGAACATATATATACACGCGCGTGCGAAATTATAGGTACAGGGTAACTGAACCCCACCCCACCCCCCAAAAAACGTCAGCCATACGACCCCGGCGAAAGTATTAATTTAAGGAACTCATAACAACTCAAAGTAAATAATTTTTAGTTAACCGCATTAAGTTTCCGGAAATTAGAGATCGTTTATTCAGTGGAATTGCGATAAATGCATCACTCGGAAACAAGCCTGTTCCAACATAAGTTGCGCTGCACTGTGTCGGAAAGTAGCCAAGCGATGCGCCCACAAGTCGAAGCTCCAAAAGCTGGAACAACAGCTTTTTGCAGTTCCTCTTAAACTTCTTGCGAGCTGACGAACCTAAACTGTCAGCGCGCCGCGTTTAATGAGAACACAACACCGTCTCTAGACACCACAGAGCAAACGCAGGCATAAACACCGTACGTTTGTCCATAATAAATATATTTAAGGTTTAACTGCTACAGTTAACGCGGAAGAAACGTACGTCAGTGACAGGGGCGGAGCGAGAAATTTTTTCGGTGAGGTAAACCCATCCTTTATGCATATTCGCGCGTGCATTTGTGCGCGTGTATATACACATGCGAAATGAGAAATTTTCGAGGCGAAGGATTACAGCAGCTTGGGTATGGGTAGCACTATGCGACTTGCACAGAAAACAAGCGTACGCGATAAATACACACACACATAACGCAACAAATTTCCTGAAGCGCTTGCTTATGTAAACGAAACTATACTCCGCTCTTTCATAATTATTATTATTATTATTTGGTTTGCATACATAAAAAAAAATGCCCCCCACCTCCCCGAAGGGAATCGTGAGGAAATGCGAATGCATTTCGCGCGCGCTTCACTCCATTTATATATGGTGGTTGTGGTTCGAAGAAGGAAAAGGCGCCTAATTTCTGCAGCCTGGTCGGGAGCACGGCGCAGCGCCTGTTTTTTTTTTGCTTTTTTCCTGTTTTTTTTCTTCTTTATTTTTTTAATTTTTTCTTAATTTTCTTTTGTTTTTTTTATTTTTTTAAATTTTTTTTCATAAATAGCTCCGCCGAGCTCCCGCGATGCGAGCGCCCTCACGCACCAGAGCGCGCTCCTCCTCTCCACTCACTATAACACCTGCCGAGGCCACCGCGGACAACGCCAACGCCGGATGCCTGACATAGCCCGACTAAGAAATGCATTCGCATTTAAAACTGGGGATGCGTAAAGCACGCAGCGATGGAGCGGTGTGTCCTACTGGAACATGCCAATCGCTGCTAATGTGCAATGAGAGACAGAAGACTCCGACTGGACACAGAGACTCGCAGTCCGCTTTTAACGCGCACGCTGCGAATTTTTATTGTTCAACAAGGCACAGGAGAAATCTCCCACCGGCACCACCTTGTAGGTCAATATCCATTGCCATATATACTGGGTGGCTAGTGAACGGTTGTGCAGCGCGAGCAGTCGGTTTTTTCAACCAAGAAACTCGCTAGCAGAGCTGCCTGTGTCGGCGTCGCGAGGCGAGAGAGGGGGAAGCGGAGGAGAGGAGAAAAAGGGGGGTGACACGCATGCGCAGTGGGAGTGTGAACGCCGTGGGCAGGGATGCGTAGAGGGAGAGAGGGGGGGAGCGTAGGAGAGGAGAGAGAGGGGGGGACGCGCATGCGCAGTGGGAGTGTGGACGGCGCGGGCAGGGATGCCTAGAGGAGAGAGGGGGGAGCGTAGCAGGGGAGAGGAGGGGAGGCGCATGCGCAATGAGGGTGTGGTTGCCGCGGGGAGGGATGCCTAGAGGAGAGAGGAGGTTTTTTATTATTTTTTTAAAGGGTTTGCGCATGCGCAGTAAGGGTGGTCACGCCGCACACCACCACCACCACCACCACCGGCATTAAGCTTCGCCATAAGATGCTTCACATCTAACACCTGCCGGCACACCTCCTCCACCTATTCTCCTCCTCCGCGGACAACACCGCACAACGCCAACGCCGGATGCCTGACATAGCCCGACTATGAAATGCATTCGCATTTAAAAAACACGAAGACACAGAGGAAATAGGGAGGGAACAGCTGACAACTGCCACCTAGAGGGGCACAACACCTGCCTGCTCGTTCGGGAAGGGGAAACACACAGAGGAAAGGAAGAAATGAGGGACGAAAAGGAGAGAGAGAAGAGGAAAGAAAAAAACAAACAAACAAACAAAACAAATAACACAGACGTAAACACAAATAAGTAGTCACATGGAATAATGTCTATAAGCGCGAGGCCAAATCGGTTTTCTTTAGGAAAGTTAGTAGGGCTCGATGGGCCTGGTCACGCCTAGTAGCACATCCACCCGGGAACACGCAATCGTCAAGTGTCCTGCACCTAAGTCCAATAAGTCCATATTCCTTCGTGAGCAGTGCTCGCTGCGCAACGAATGTTGGACACTCTAAACTTATGTGTTCTAGTGTCTCGCAGGAGCCACACGACGAACATAAGGGACTGTCCGCACGTCCTTGACGATATAATTGTTCGCGCACTGGATACAGCACCAACTCTTAACTTATATAACAGGGCTATGTCACGATGAGTCCGACGATAAGTCCGAATATTGGACAAGAATGCACACACCCTAAATTGAAATGTCTTACCTGAAAGCGCGAATGTCTCCGTCCAAGCAAGCTAAACAGAATGTACGCCGCTTTGGAAGCGAAGCGCGACAAGTCTTTTCAAAACTTGGCGCTTTATAAGCAGCACTTGATTTGGACGAAATTTGACACTTCGATCACAACTGTAGTCATGTGGGAATGTGTATATAAAACGTTTGTCGACACAATAAAATTGATAAGTTCACTGACAAGGGGGTTAATGCAGACAACTAGCGTGGATTGGACGAGTTACCACAGCATATTAAGGCGAAAGCCTTTAATGTCTCATGCTCACGTCCGTCCGTCCGTCCGTCCATCTGTCTGTCTGTCTGTCTGTCTGTCTGTCTGTCTGTCTGTCTGTCTGTCTGTCTGTCTGTCTGTCTGTCTGTCCGTCTGTCCGTCCGTCTGTCTGTCCGTCCATCCGTGTACGTCCGTCCGTCCATCCATCCGTCCGTGTCCGTCCGAACGTGTCCGTCCGTCCGTGTCCATCCATCCGTCCGCATGTCCGTCTCCGTCCGTCCGTCCGTCCGTCCGTCCATCCGTCCGAGCCCTGGCACGGAGCCAGGTGGCCGCCGGGGTGCGCAAGCGGACGCCGGTCGCGTCAGACTCTACAGCCCTCGCGCTTTGATTGCGTGGCGTCTCTGTGCCCAGCGTTTGCAACCATTCTGACCGACGCCGTCTCAATGGACACAGGCGTTCGCGGAACACACTTTGGAATTTACGAAAGGTCCGTCAATTTAAGCGCTGGAACGCGGATGGCGGTTGCGCGTTGCGCAAAGCGCGAGAAAGTACGAACGCATGCGAAAGGAGGAAGAGCTCGACAAGTTTTGCCGACCTATGTCGATAGGTGAGGCATAATTTTTAAGGCGAAAGCCTCAGATGCCTGATCAAACGTAAGAACTGGTCGTCGGCGGCGTCCGCATCCCGCGTCGGTGGCGTCAACATGAGTAATGCGAAAAATCATCACGTGATGATGTAACCACACGACACCATTATGACGTCAAAGGACCGCCGAAATTTGTGACGTCATCATGACCTCATGATGACGTTGCGTAATGTGATGACGTAAGTGCATGACATCATCTCTTCGCACTGCTTCCGTGGCCACGGCGGCAGTACAAAACGAGGTGAGGGGACGAAAGCTTACAACGCCTCAGATCCTGGAGGCAGTGCAAAAGCACGTTAGGTGCCGAAAGTTTAGCAGGCGGGTGAGGCAGGACAAGCCCATCGAAGGAAGAAAAATAAGAACATGGCGTCCGCCAACGAATTGTCTTAGTGTGATACATAAGGAACCCTGCGAGTTTTTTCAACGAATAATCACACTGACTCTCCGAGAAGTGCTTCTCGCGAACGTCGTCACCAGACGTGAGCTCTCGATCTTTCCAACGTATGGCATGGAGCCCACGCTTCCAACCTCATCGCGTCACTAGGAACATTATGCTTTCAGGATGGGTGCCCACCATTGCAGTCTAGAACAATGCATTCTCCCACTCCTTCAATTCTGAAGAAGCCCTGGTGGAAATCTGCAAAGCGCTCTCCTTTGTTGTGGCGTGACAAGCGCGCGCAAAATGAGAGGCGTCAACGCTGCCCGCTCAAGTAGGAAGCCACTGAGTGCGCTAAAGAGACAAAGCCTGCAAAACGCTAAGGAATGTGCGACAGCTTGTTCTCTCAACTATGAACTTTGTCTTCAGAAGCCATCTAGGCACGCGCCAGCACATGCATGCGGCAAACGTCCTCTGCTCAGGGACCTCCACTCCACAAAAGAGTCCCACAAACGAGTATGTGGGACTCTTTTCGGAGAGTTCTGACTTGCCACGTATATTACTCTCTTTAAAGAGACACCATGACTCTCTTGGTAAGTCAAAGTCAGCGCGCTCTAAGAGAGTCCCGGGACCCTCTAGGAGGAGTGAAAGTACTCTGATGCGGAGGATCACACTACCACTTCTGAGGGAGTCATACGACTCTTGCCGGTGACGCTGCTACCTGTGTTAAACAACACGCACCGAAGCGTCAAGCGACTCTACAGCTATTTTAAGCTACTCAGTTGAGCCTTGCTCTACTTTTGCGCGACTGCTGCTGGAAACAGTGAAGTATTCATTTTAAGCAACTCCAGTCATACTTGCCATTGTGCCCAGCGACTGCAAAAAGAGAATCGTTGACTTTGAGCATTATTTTAATAAAAATCGTCATAACAACGCACCATTCCCAGCAGAGTCATATAGAAAGCGCGAAGAGATGGTATCTGATTTCCAATGAAGCAGTTGAGGTATTCCTCATTCAGATGCTTGTATGACAAATGTGTGACTGTGATGTGCATAGTGTAATGTCGTGCAAAATAAACTGCAGATATCGGCATTATGTTTCCATATTTTTTCCTTATGATTATGAATAAATGAAAAAGTCGGCACACTGTAAAAAATTTTTCCTGAAAAAAACTGAAATTTTCTGGCAGCTGGCCTGCCAGAAAATTTCTGTTTGCTTCTGTTTTCTGTTTTTATGCTTTCTGTATTTTTACATAGCTCTTCTGTTCCTGCTAACAGAAAATTTCTGTTTCTTTTTTTTGTTTACACTCTGTTTCTAGTCCCGAAAATTTCGGTATTTTTTGCATAATTTTTCTGTTCTCAGTAACAGAAAATTTTTGTGATTTCGCTGGTTTTTTTTCTGTTATCAGTAACAGAAAATTTTTGTGATTTCGCATAATTTTTTTTGTTATCAGTAACAGAAAACTTTTGTTACTTTAAATAAACTTTTCTGTTCTGACTAACAGCGAATTTCTGTAACATTACTACACTTCTGTATTTGCAGTACAGAAATATTTGGTGATTTCAAAAGTTATTTGTTTTTAGTACAGAAAGTATCTGTAAATAGAGTAAGTTTTCTGTTCTATAGGTAACAAGAAATTTTAGAAATTGTATTTCTCTTCGCATGCAGCAACGTCAATTTCCTAATATTCCGTAATGTTATCGGTTATGCAAAATTAAAATGTTTGTGGTGGAAGAACAGAAAATCTCGAAAGGACTATTTCTTTGCATCTGCACTTTCCCCTTTATATAGCGTGTATGCTCTCTCGGAAATTCGTTAATTCAGTACATCATAGAGCGAAATGCAAACACGTTTATTGAAGTAGACCATAAAAGTTCAGGCACTTGCGAACGTGCGGATCTTGGAGGACGAGAGATTTGTGCCATGTGGGGCGAGGCATTTGGTACGCGACAAACAAAACGAAACAAAAAAAACTGGCTGTTAGGGCTGTTTTGGCACATTTGTGGCATATGCCCTCACTATCGCAAGGGACCCAGATGCAGGCATCAATCAGAGAAACCGAGCGAGTTGGCCGGCACGGATGGTCAAAAGTTGGTCAAAAGTCGTAGTCCTTGAGGGTGCTAATCAATGAAGCCACTTTCGGGTACAGGTTGTGTTGTTTCCCACGTGTCCGCTCAACCTTCGTGCCGCTTCCGGGATTGATAGTGGCAATTGACCTAAAAATAAGAGGCTTGTGCTTAGCAGTGCAGAAGTACCAGAATATTGTTAGATACGGTGTAACTACAAAGAAACCCACTTGCTCTTCATTAAGAATATACCTTTCTGCATACATGGATCTTTCCTTTAATTACTTTCACTTTAAATAAGATATCGCCACATCAGTGTAAAATTAAGCTCCTGACCTTTCTAGCACTAAAGGTAGAATTTGAAGCTTCTAATGTCTATGCACTGCCAGCCAGTATACTTGCGTTTCTCGCAACCAGTATACCTTAAAACAGGAAGCATATCATTAAACAGATCGCGGTTCAATGCTAGTAATTTTGTTCCAAAATGCTTTGTTTTTCTTTTAACCAAATGAAGCCATCTCAATAAATGAAGGCAGTTTATGTGACCGATGTAACAAATTAAAAAGAATGTTATCGGAAAGCTAGAGTTATTGGCTAAAGTACTGTGTCGTACTGTGTCAAAGATTTAGCTTCATTCTCACCTCTGAGTGAACTCCAAGGTGAGACTTGTCTCTTTTAGGTAGGCAACGTTGAATGCAAAGTGTGCCAGGAATAACACTTTGAACGCCTCTATCGGACTCGATGCGTGCATTAGAGGAACGTTGTAAATGCAAACGGTGAAGGACTTCGCTGTTAGGAAACCACCAACTGCAAGTCGAAAATTTAGGTTTAAAACTTACTCACGTTTAGATGGAGAGAATAGCATACCTTTAGCAAATATGAAAGGCCAACTTGGCATTTCTTCAAGGTCATCATCACAGGTGGATTCCTTGAATAAAGAAACGAGTATTGATCGAATGATTTTTAGTACCCTGTAAAAACTAGGAAAGCAAAGATACTTTTGTCCACAAATTCTGTCTAAAAGGTTTACACTGTCAGCTCCTAAAATGTTCAACTGAAGTATACGTGCATTGGCAAAGTATGGGCTGCTTTTTCAAGAGTTGGACGCATGACAAAATGTAACCAATTACAATTATTTTTGAATTCATCACATTTTCCAGTTAATCCATTGAATAATTAACAATTTTCCAGTTAATCCATTGAATAATTAACAAAAATGCTGAAACATAATGGAATACTTCTACGCTAATTCCCCAGCTATTTCTTTGCCACTGCACAGGCACAGTAAATAGAAGCAGATGATATGGCTCTCTCACGGGCTCCTTCGGAGCTCTTCAAGCTTTCGTTGTAAACACTAGCAATTTATATTTTTTCAGTTATCTTCTCTTGCTTTTTAAAACAGAAGCACTAACACTGAAAGCTCTATATGTGCGCACTAAGAATGAGCGCTTTTAATCTGTTCCGCCCACATCTAGTAGAGCATTAATCTGAGTATGCGAGATTGCCTGCGCTTGCGAAAATGTGGCTTGGGGTTTAATTTCAGCTGTTCAAGGTACTTTCCGCGAAAAGCAAGTGCTCAATGCAGCGTTGCCTGTTATACCTTCTCGGTGAGGGATGTAACTTACTGCGTACAAAAAAGTTGAATTCTGAGCTTCAACAAGCAAGAAATTATTTTATCATTTGCAAGCCCAGTAAATATGTAAGTGATGACAATTAATGACATGCTATTCATTAAGTACGTTTCTCAAAAAAATAATTTATTCACATTCGTCCTTCATTGCAGCTCAGACACCTATAAATCATTTGTGCAGTTCATTACAAAACTAGGAGTATTTACCTATTCCGTTTACATTACTTATGGCCCCTTCGAATGTACAACGAAAATTAGTATAATTGTATGACTTCTGTTGTTTTCCTTTTGCAGACGCTTTTTAGCGCACTACTGCGTGACGTAGTCTCATCTCACAGTACAGTACTCACGGATTCAAGCGCGACATCATATTTTTAAGTATAACGACTTGTATGCGCGATTGCTCGAGATAACGACGTCATGTCGCAACGAATTTGGTCTCTAAAGATAATGTTGGCTCTGATCTACGCGTTCGAGTGGAAATTACGCCAATATGACCCGAGCTGAAGACGGTGGAAATGAAATTATGTGCGTTACTTACCGATAAGTTTCCCGCTTTCAATCCGTGAGTACTGTACATTACTAGGGAGACGGAAAAACTACATATTGAAAATTCGTTCAGCTTCTTTACCTCGGTTACTCCGTGGAGCAAGCCCTTGTCCTCATTGAAAATGGCAAGAAGTAGAAGAGGAGCTGCCTCATATTCAGCAGCTGCAGATTTCGTATGAACCTTGGAACTTTCTATCTCTTGTAGACAGCTCTTCACACGCTGGCTCTTGACTAGGGTATGGGCGTACCGGTATATTTGTTTTCCAACGGTCTCGATACATCTGTCAAATGTCCGCGCCACATCAAATCCAAGCAGAAAAAGATGACTTGTTTTTGTACACCCTCTCGCATGTCTGAAAAGGACATCTGACTGATGTGCCTTGGAGAATGTGAATCTTCATATGTGCAACAAGCGACTTGTAATCTTTTCAGAGTTGAATGCAACTGTCAACAGTGCAGACCAAACTGCATGGTTCCACATTCACAACAACATGATTCTCTCGCTCCGCTCTTCTAATTTGCCTGTGTTCACGGCTAATGTGACTGTATATTGTGCCAATCTTGCTGAATTTCTTGATGCAGCTTTGAAACGGGCACTTGATTTGAAAATGGCTGATATTCTTGTGTAAAGCGGCATGTTTCAGGAAAGCAGGGAGAGTTGCGTTAGCGCTGCCGCATATGCTGCACCGATACATTTCTGTAAACAGACAAAACCACAATGGCTATGAGAAACAGGATTGTCCCAAGCAAACCTAAAATTGTGAAGCTAGAAAATCAGGGTACCAAGCGGTTCTAATACTCGAAATGTCTTAAAATGCGCAGATATTTGCAAACATGAAATAATTTAAAGAAACATGAGGCAAAATACAATTTGTTAACGCAGGATGTTTGCACATATTTACACTGCGTACTATCATACACTTTGAACGCCACAACCATGCTTAACAAAAATCCCAAAGCAAGAAAGAATATAAAAAAAAATCAACAAGCCATTGTCAGGCTATATTAGCACCGAATCCCTTGCTCTAAGTGGATCTCAAATTGTGCTTTTGAAAGCGCTGGTCTGCACCTGCGACAGTTTGCGCCACTTTTAGTGTACAGTCGAACCCGAATATATCGAACTAGAAGATGATAAATGGTTCGACATATAAGTAATCCGATATACGAAATTATGCTCCGAATAAAACCTGAGCACGTCTCTGACAAACGTCTACACTTGCAAAAAACAGGAGATTGCCGATTGGCGTATCCAAAAGCAGCAACTTCAACAAGCACCCGACGGTGATAAATGATTTATTTTATTAGAAAAAACGCGAACAGCTCAACGAGGATCCACTGGCCGCACACATGAAATGCACAAGAAGGAAGAAGCACTGAATAAAAAAGAAAAACAGGTTGTTGCCGAGAAAGAGATGCCCTGTTGTCACAAGTAAGCGCTTACACCAGGTTCAACATTGACCGTCAAACCACGGCGCCGGTACCTTACACGGAGCGCATTCATCAAAGGCCGCCAAATCTTCGAAGAACCCACCCTCACCCCATGCCGGAAAAACGCGTGGAAGAACAGCCAGAGTGATTCAAACAAGCAAGCGCTTACACCAGATTTGACATCGAGCGTCAAACCACGGCGCCGATACCTTCCACGGAGCTCGCATTCATCAAAGGCCGCCACCTATTCGAAGAACCCACCCTCACCCCACGCCGGAAAAACGCGTGCAAGAACAGCCAGCGTGCTTAAAACAAGCAAGCGCTTGCGCAAAGCCTCGAAAGCTCTAGAATGCTTGGCGTGACGCCGTCTCAAACGAGACTGCTTTCAGCAGTGCGTCTGCCGACGACGCGGAACTGGTTTTACAGTCCTTCCGAAGCCGCTGCTGTATTGCGAATAGATAAGTCATGTCCAACTATCCCAACCAATAAGCGCGCCGAGACATTTGGGTCGGTCAGTCAAAAAAGAAGCTAGTGAGCTAGAAGTGAGGAAAGACTGTGGCGCTGACGAGGAATTATCTGTCGGAACGCATAGGTATACCGAATTAGCGTAATGTTCAAAAAATAAAGGTAAGAAAAATAACTAGAAGGAATGAAAGACAGGCGTTACACTCAGTACGCTGCGCGTGCGCCGGACTTCATGCACGTGTAGTGCAGTGCACATAACGGCTTTCGGGGGTGTCGCCGTGTTCAATATATCATATGTTCAATCTATCGAAGCCCAACACATCAGTGTGATTTTACAACTGTTCAACATACACAACAATTATAGTGGTCCGATATATGCGGGTTCAACTGAATTTTTTCGCTAAATACTGTTCATGCAGATGAGCATACACAATCAATGCGGTAATATGGAACGCGTCGAGGCATTCCTCATAAGAGACACTGCATAGCGTCACTTTTTTAAATGCTTATATTATCGAACAGAATCTCTAACGATACCATTCAAGACATTAGCGTTGCGGTGTTAAGGGCCCTTTATAATCCTACGCAATGTCGACGCGCGCGCATGTTCGGTATGCAGCCGCGACTGTCGCGTCCGTCGGCGCGACCTGCTGCATTCCGCGCCGGCGACATCACCCAGAGACGCAGACGCGGTGGCGTCAGCGTCTCTTCGTTCTCCGTGACGAAGTGGCGCCAGGCGTGCTCAAATGCGCGTGCGTCAAGGCAAAGAGCGCGGCCGGCGCGGCGCGCAAGTGGGAAAATATAGGGAATATGAGTGCTTGGTTTTCGCGTCAACGTAACGGGACGAACCCGACCTCGCCAACTACCGGTGACGCTGGCTGAAACGAATGCGGGCCCTTACAACGAGTCGATTACACCGGCAAAGAAAAATTAACAACCACGCTTCATAGGCGGCTAAGGACACGCACGATCGACACAAATGGGGCTCCTACAATGCCACATGGCGCGAGCACAATTTTTGAATGCAACGTTAGCGGTGCACCAGCATCGGCGCGCCTCAACTGGTTCTTTACAGATGAGACAACGGTCAAAAATTGCAGTGTGACGCAATCTCACGCATTGAATGCCTCAACTGAGCTCGTACGATAGTAAGCCTATGCTCTACGCGGTAACAGCAAAGCACGCTGCGCAGATCGTGGGATCCGCTCGCCACATTTAAAATGACCATACTGCTCTGATTACACATCCTGCCAGTATTTACACCACCTGCCGCACGGCTAAGCGCAGCCGCACAGCTAAATACGATGCACTCTAGCAACCAACGTTTCTAGAACCTTTGTTCTCGAAACATTGCTAGCTGTGTATGGCTACGCGAACCACCGTCATCGAGCGCTAAAGCAACAACGTTATCACGTAATAACACTTCATGTACACAAAATATAGTTCTCTAATTACATAAACCTATCACGAAACTCTCACTCACCTGATAGAGGAACTGTATCAAAGCGCAGCAGTTTAATGGCACCAGACCTCCGACGAGGAAACAACAAAGCTCGTCAGTTGGGCCCATCCGCAAAGAAGAAACTATGCCAATAGAGGAAGCGCGCACTGAAGCGCAGCAAAAGCAAGGACCGCAGTACCTACTAATACGCATTTTACTTGGAACAAAATTAATTGCTACCGTTCGCTTGCTCCCTAAAATATAAGTAATTTAATGCTAGGTGAAGTGTATTTTTTATAGTTGTTTTTCATGCGATAAAAGACACGTGACCGATCGTCTGTAGAACGCCAACATCAAAAACAGAAATTCTCTGTTTTTTTTCAGAAATGTATTTCTGTTAACAACGAAAAACAGAACTTTTCTGTGTGACCACAGACTTTTTCTGCAACGAAGTTTGTACTTTTCAATATATTTTTTACAGTGCAGATCCCACGCACTGTGGGAATCGATGTAATGCGAAGCAGCCAGGAAGGAGCAAATCATACATTACATAATTTGCATGGCATGTTTTACATGTTACGACCTGTCATTTGTGTTCGTCATACAGTCACGTCGCGATATACCAATTTTCGTGTATGTCAAGCTAGTGAACTGGACGCAAGCGCACCATGAGCGTGGTATGTAAATGGCATTGCAGATGACATGCATGGCAAGATTTTCATGTTATCACCTGCCACTTATGTTCGTCATACAGTCACGTCACTCAATACCAAATTTCGTGTATCTCAAGCTAACGAAACGGCCGCGAGCACGCCATGAGCGTGGCATGCAAGTCATGTCGCACATGACAAGTCATGATTTCCATATTACCACTTGTCATTTATGTTCGTCATAGAGTCATGTCACTCAATACCAAATTTGGTGTATATTAAGGTAACGAAACGGCCGCGAGCGCGCCATGAGCGTGGAATGCAAGTCATGTCGCACATGACAAGTCATGATTTCCATGTTACCAGTTGTCATTTATGTTCGTCATACAGTCATGTCACTCAATACCAAATTTGGTGTATATCAAGCTAACGAAACGGCCACGAGCGCGCCATGAGCGTGGCATGCAAGTCATGTCGCACATGACAAGTCATGTTTTCTATATTGCGACTTGTCATTTATGTTCGTCATACAGTCATGTCACTCAATACCAAATTTCGTGTATCTCAAGCTAACGAAACGGCCGCGAGCACGCCATGAGCGTGGCATGCAAGTCATGTCGCACATGACAAGTCATGATTTCCATGTTACCAGTTGTCATTTATGTTCGTCATACAGTCATGTCACTCAACACCAAATTTGGTGTATATCAAGCTAACGAAACGGCGGCGAGCGTGCCATGAGCGTGGAATGCAAGTCATGTCGCTCATGAAGTCACGATTTCCATATTACCACTTGTCATTTATGTTCGTCATACAGTCATGTCACTCAATACCAAATTTGGTGTATATCAAGCTAACGAAACGGCCACGAGCGCGCCATGAGCGTGGCATGCAAGTCATGTCGCTCATGACATGTCATGATTTCCATATTACCACTTGTCATTTATGTTCGTCATACAGTCATGCCACTCAATACCAAATTTGGTGTATATCAAGCTAACGAAACGGCCGCGAGCACGCTATGAGCGTGGAATGCAAGTCATGTCGCTCATGAAGTCATGATTTCCATGTTACCAACTGTCATTTATGTTCGTCATACAGTCATGTCACTCAACACCAAATTTGGTGTATATCAAGCTAACGAAACGCGCGCGAGCGTGCCATGAGCGTGGAATGCAAGTCATGTCGCTCATGAAGTCATGATTTCCATATTACCACTTGTCATTTATGTTCGTCATACAGTCATGTCACTCAATACCAAATTTGGTGTATATCAAGCTAACGAAACGGTCACGAGCGCGCCATGAGCGTGGCATGCAAGTCATGTCGCTCATGAAGTCATGATTTTCATATTACCACTCGTCATTTATGTTCGTCATACAGTCATGTCACTCAATACCAAATTTGGTGTATATCAAGCTAACGAAACGGCTGCGAGCGCGCCATGAGCGTGGCACGTAAATCATACTTTTTCATGACAAGTTAGTCATGATTTTCATGATATGACCAGCCATTTGCGTTGGTCATACAGTCATGTTATGCCATACCAAATTTGGTATAAATCCCATTAACGATACGGCCATGGGAGCACAAAGTCGTAGGCGGCTAGATAGCTAGATAGATAGATAGATAGATAGATAGATAGATAGATAGATAGATAGATAGATACGCTCAAAGTCGCCGAAGTTCGCTAAGAAATGCTTCGCATTTAAAAGCCGTGACGGCTGGAGGAATCGGACTTGTGACTTGCAATGTTGTCGCTCCTGTTCAGCGTGAGCAGCCATGAAAAATGGTACCTGGAAAGAAAAACGCGACATCATGGTGAGAAAACGGAATCGTAGTAAGAGTTTGCAAAACCTACACATAAGTGATTTACACAAACATAATGAAAGCTCAAAACAAAACAACAAATGCAAACAGGCATGGTAAGGAACCGTGTTTTTTGCCGTTATCGTTATCGACAACTATCAAATAGTAGTTTTTTTTAACATGTCACTAGGTGACAAAACTGCAGCACAAGATGATGTGAGCCTCTTTTAAAACAACAAACGCAATTGGTTTAGGCTCCTTTGCGTAAGTGCCACCCACCTATTTTCCTGCGTCGTCATGTCCAACCAAAGAAAATGTAGCGCCGACTGCCTCGTTGACATTGCGAACGCCGCTGTTGATTTTCCCATCACTAGTGCTGAGAAGCCAGACCACAGCGACACCTTCGTTTCTCCGAGTGTGGCTGTCAACTGGAGTGAAGAGGCTGGAGAAGCGATCCGGTATTCTGGGAATAACCAACACACAAACACACAGGCTTATTAGTTTTTTTAAACCGCCCTTTGTTCAACACACAGTTACTGTACACACATCTGACACGAGGGTTTCGTTTTTAATAATTTCGCAATGAAAACAAATTTTCACGTAAAAGAAGGCGGAAGCCTCGTTTCGCAATAGGCGCTGGTTATGCACGAATGAAATCCCTCATTTTCCAAAAAATCACTTCCAAAAGTGCTGCCAGCATAAGCCCGGCTTTGCGCCAGAGTATTGCCACAACCAAACACATCGTCTGGCAGTCAGGGGCACGCGGGCACGCCGTGAGTGGTTACTGACCGTGTGTTATTCAAACGTAACCCATCCTTAAATACTCAGTTCTACGAGCGCCCGAACGAGAGCAACGCGCGCGGACGCCGTCTACGTTGACATCAGACATGGCATATGCTAGAATTACCGCACATAGCTCCCACAGTCATGTATATTCACTCGATTCTGTTGTAAAGCCGAACGTCATTATATACAGTGCGTCTCTGTACACAGACTTTTTTTTGCACGTTTACACGCGTGGAAGCATGCTGCACACTCGAGTATCGATGGAAATGTTATTATGAGGTAGACTAAAACGCATCTCAAAACGATATCAAGCACTTTCAGCAGTTCAGACACAATGTGCGATCAGTAAGTAATCGCCCTTGATAAGTGATTCCATCATTCATTTTATGAGCCCTGCAAACACGTACACAACAACGCGCATAACGGTCTCAACTCTTTAACTGATAGTTTTAATTGGACATCCTGCAACAGCCCCGCGGACGCAGGCTACTGTTGTAAATGGCTGGCAACCTACTTCCGCAGAGCTGCTGCAGACGCCGAGCTAAAGCTGTGTAATTAGTACCTACGAAAGCAGTACGTTGTCCGTGTCCGCAACTCCTAGAATATTCCTCACTCGAAGCGTCACTCCCGAGCACAGAGCCTGGCGTGACCGCCACCGGAGATGCGCATGTTCGCTCGACTTCAAAACTACAAGACGCGCGACCAGCGCAACCAACGCAACGCATTCCAAAAGACGGAGGAGACGAGAGAGCATGTAGAGGGGCGGAGGCGCCGCGTGGCAGCGCCGGCGGCGCCTCTCTGGCGCCCGTGCGAGTGAGTGTGCCATCCAGAACGGCGCCGAACGGCAAACTCGCGATAGGTATGGCGTATACAGCGGCGCCTTCATCACGGAAGACAATGGAAACGCTCTTCACGAGAGTTATTTGACTCCTCTCGAATTGCCAACTCTCTTTCTCTGCGTCTACCTTCCAAAAGGGGTCAAGTGAATACCCGAAGAGATTCATGGTGTCGTAACCCTCTTTTTTGGCAGTATGTAGTAATAACAGCAGCTAAAATATCTGTCACATCTACATATTGATGTCACAGACAGAAATCAGAGAAATTTTACGACGTACGAGACGGCATCACGAATTTCATGCGTAGCATCCCTAGAAGAGCATATAAACGATGGCAACACGTCAGAAGCATCATATATCGTGCTGTGGCGAAAACCACATTTCCTCCATGACCATATCGCGCTGACCTCGCATGCTGCCGCCGCTTGGAAGACTCTCCTCCTCAAGTGCTTCTTTCTCCGTGTCCGAAGGTCGTGCGGTTGATCCGTACATTACGCAAGTTGATTTTTCATCCACTTTATTTCCTTTCTATTAATGCGATCACTCTACTGCAGTTAAAACCAACAAATAGTGTGCCCTATACCTTCCTTAGCTTCATTATCTGTTGGTTTCATAAGATTGTGTCCAAATACCGTTGCAAAAATATTGGTGCTAATATGCCCTGTATGCGTTTTATTCTGTCAGTGCTAATCATGCTGGTGAAAGAAAAAAAACTTCTTGGGTGGTGTCTTAAACCTTTATGGGGCCCAATGCTATTGAACAACGCACGCCACCTACGGAGGGCGGCAATGTCGTTTGTATCAGCTTCTTATATTATGCGCAGAATATGAGCTCTCTATTGTTAAAGGCTTTCGAGAAAAGAGTGGGACATGTGTGTCCCACTGCCCATGGGTGTATCTGAGAAAGTGGGACATATGTATCCCTCTGCCCACTAAAAGGCAGTCGTTTCAGAAAAAAGAGGTAGCTTTATTTTTTTATGCGAACTTGCTGCTGCCTTACAAACAACAAAGGACACAGGCTACAAACACGAATTCTCAACACACTAACACCAACAAAAAGTGATCTAAACGGCCATTATACATCCACTCGCTAACGGCACTCGAGCAGTAGATGTGGGTACTGGGCATGCCTTGCCACAGTCTAATGTTTGTCCGTGGAGGAAGCTCAACTGTTTCTTCTACGGGAAGATATTTCCCTGCATGAAGAAAAAATGAAAATTGGATACTGCAAGTTGCTGCACACAATCTTAGACTGGTACGCTTTCGGGAATATCTCACTGAATAGTTGACAGTTTTGCATTTCAGTAATTTTTGGGGAAACTTTATAGGTGGGAATGAAGAAAACCACTGTAATATCACATTTGGGAACTCGTGAGTAACAAATAAACTTTCCAAGCTTGCATCTCATGCTGAATTGGGTGGATAGAGCGCCAAAATCTGATGGAAAAGTATACAGCGCGTGCAAGCGGAATAGTTCATGTAGAACACGTGCATGTTCTGCCACCTTGTGAGTATCATTAAAACAACAAACAAAACTGTTTTCTTGAACATCCACGCAATTGCACTAGAAGTCTGACAGCAATCGATTCAGTGGTATTAATCTAAAAAAATGATGAATGGGCGAAGCTCCGGAGGTAATCTGGTAAACCATCAATCCCCGTAAATTTTGCCCACTCGATCATCATACAAAGACCTGACACACAAACGTCGGGGTGCGGTGTGATTATACATACAGTATATTCACAATGTTTGATTATTTACATATTGATGAAGTGTATACACAATGTTTTATTATTTACATATGGGGTAGATGATGATTTTGTTCAAGAGCTCTACGGACCATAAGGAGGGGGTTCCCCTGATTTTCTTTTCCTCATCAGCATCATCGTCATCGTTATCACGTGTAGTGGGTACATTCCACTATACTGGAACGCGCTTATTCTTCGTGGTCATCAGGCGTCATCGTCATCTTTATCACGTGGAGTGGGTACATTCCACAATACGTGGCTACCTACTACTACTACTACTACTACTACTACTACTACTACTACTACTACTACTACTACTACATACTACAAACGAGGGACAGACCCACACCCTAATGAGCTTCGCCCCCAATTAGAAATGGCGAAGAAAAAAGTGGGACATATGAGTCCCGTTGCCCCACAAAGGGTTAAAACGTAGCGAAAGCGGCCATGCACAGTCGAAGCTGTGTGCCGACCGCATCCGTCAACACCACCTGTAGTTGACAAGATCTGCGGCTCACGCGACGCGACTTTGGAGGCGTCATACCGGCCGCCTCGCAGCTGCGACGCGTTGTCAAGTTCAAGTGCACTTATGCATTACAATACAACGTTGCTCGAAAAAGGAGTTAAAAATCTATTTACGTTAGAGAGCCCGGAACACCTGTATATAGGGAGCACAGCAAGCATGACAACAATATCACAATGGAAACGACTGATTCAAAATTCACAAAGTCGTCCCGTGTTGTATTATGTACCACAAAAGGAAACATTACGGTAAAGTAATATATATATATATATATATATATATATATATATATATATATATATATATATATATATATATATATATATATATATATATATATATATATATATACACATATATTGTGAGCATTATTTATGTGCTTCATCTTCTCATCTGTATCATCTGTACATACTCATCATCAGCGCTTGGGTTTTGGTTGTGGGGCTCATACTCGAGTCAATAAAGAAGAGTCTTGAGGGTTCTAAACGGTGCGTCACAAGTGGTGGAGAGTGCTTTCCGATCCCTGCATCCTCTCACGCTCTCAGACACCCTCCAGCTTCGCCTAGAACACATCACTGGAGCTCCGTTCAGGGCGCCGCTTATACCACCTCCATTCGGCAATGTTGCAAGACCAGCAGCCCAGCACAGCAGCTTCGCCAATGCTCACCCCGGCAACAAACCCTTCTTGGGTGGTCGCCAGACCTCATAAGGATCCCCCTGATGTTCGCTGGGCTTCCTGGTGAGGACGTTGAAGATTGGCTCGAGGAGTATGACCGTGTGAGTGCCATCAACCACTGGGAAGAGCCTGCGAAACTCACCCACGTTGCGTTCTACCTCACAGGCGTCGCAAAGACATGGTTTTTCAACCACGCGACAGATTTCCCGAATTGGACCTCTTTTACACTTCAGCTACGCCAGATTTTTGCCAACCCGTCTGTGCGTTCTGATATCGCGAAGAAGAGGCTTGCTGGACGCGTTCAACACACCGGCGAGTCTTACACTTCTTACATTGAAGACGTTCTCGCCCTCTGCCGCCGCGTTCTCGCCCTATGACACCACCGCCCCAGCAAACACCACTACAGCTACAGGCGCCTGGAGTACACGGTTCGCTCAACTCACTCACACCACGAGCACCTGCGCAGCCTTACAACGCCTGGCGCTCTCCGCGGCCGATTTGCTTCTATTGCGGCATCCGCGGCCATATTTCACGATTTTGCCGACGCCGTCAGCAAGATGAAAGACGAGGCTACGGAGACTTTGAACGGGACGAGTTTTACACCCCTGCACCGCAATATCGTCGCCCGTACCAGACCAGCCCACGTCGGTCGCAGTCTCCGCAGAACTTCGGTGCAGTTGGTAGTTCCCATTTCCCGTGTCCTCGCTCGCCTTCACCGATGCGACGCCCCTCTTCCCCACTTCGACCAGCTGCTTCGTGTCCTAACCAACGACTGGAAAACTAAATAGGGCAGCTTCGGGAGGGAAAGCTGCATCTTTCGAACTGTATAAAACTCCTCCGGACCGCCCGTCAAACGTTTTATTAGTGTATGTTGAAGGTGTACGGACTGAGGCACTGGTGGACACAGGCGCATCACTTTCCGTAATTAGTGCAGACTTGTGTTCCCGTTTGAGAAAAGTTAAGACGCCATACGATGGACCTCCTCTTCGCTGCGCTGACGGAGTTTTTATTCGTCCTTCCAGTGTTTGTACAGTGCGCGTTTTCATTGATGGCATCCTTCATCATATCCAGTTTCTTGTGCTCCCTTCGTGCACTCACGCACTCATTTTGGGATGGGACTTCCTTTCTTCAGCTTCAGCTTTCATATCGTGTGGTCAGCGAGTAATTCATATGACAAAGACCGAGTGTTCATCCGATGTCGACTTCAACAGCTTGCGTTTCGTCGCTGCCGCTGATTGTTGCATTTCGCCAAGAGGTGAGAATACTATTACGCTCGTTTCTGATACTATCGTTAACGGCGACGTGTTCATTTCACCACGCGGTCGCTTCACACCTACGGGGCTTACCATCGCACCTGGTCTTGTGCGGTTTACCGACGGTAGAGCGTTGGTCGCCGCACTTAACCCAACTTATTCGCCAGTGATGCTGCCCCAGGGCATTGCTGTGAGTTGCTTCGCTGACACCGAGCCTTTGTCGTTGGTTTCCCTTCACGCAGGATCACCGCCTTTGTCTGCCTCAACTGATCCTAAGGCTGCCACCACTGCTTTAAATGCTACCATTAATCCCCACCTCACTGCTGAGCAAAAGAGAGACCTCTTTAGACCTTCTTCAAAAGCACAGCCTTTCGTTTGACGTGCATTCCAAGGTTCTGGGCCGCACGTCCGCTGCAGTGCACCGCATCGAAACCGATGGCAGCTCCATTGTACGCCGCCGCCCATTCCGTGTGTCTTCGGTGGAACGACAAATCATTGAGGACAACGTCGCCGACATGCTTAAACGCGACATCATCCTGCCTTCGTCCAGCTCTTGGTCATCTCCTGTGGTGTTGGTCCGGAAAAAGGATGGCTCTGTACGTTTTTGTGTTGATTACAGAGCGCTAAATAAGATCACAAAAAAAAGATGTATATCCGTTGCCACGCATCGATGATGCCCTCGACTCCCTTCAAGGTGCAGAGTATTTCTCCAGTCTTGACCTCCGGTCCGGGTATTGGCAAATACCCATGCACGAAGCAGACAAGGACAAGACAGCCTTTGCAACACCGGACGGGCTTTATGAGTTCAACGTAATGCCCTTTGGATTATGCAACGCTCCTGCGACATTCGAGCGCATGATAGATACTGTTTTACGTGGCCTGAATGTGGAAAAGCTGCTTATGTTATCTAGACGACATCGTTATTTTTTCTTCCACTTTTCCTCAGCACCTTGAGCGTTTAGGCGAAGTTTTAACATGCCTTCCGAACGCTGGACTTCAGCTCAACACAAAGAAGAGCCACTTCGCCACTAAAAGCATCAAAGTGCTCGGCCACCATGTCAGCAAAGATGGCGTTCGACCCTACCCAGACAAGGTTGCTGCCGTGATTCGTTTCCCTCGCCCAGACAATCAAAAACATTTGCGAAGTTTCCTTGGCCTAGCGTCTTACTTCCGCCGCTTCATCAGTAACTTTGCTACCATTGCGAGGCCATTACACAAGCTTCTGACGTCGGGAACGGCCTTCGTTTGGACTGATGACTGCGAGTGTGCTTTCCAAGCCCTTAAACGTGCGTTAACATCAGACCCCGTCCTCCGCCACTTCGACGAGAGTGCACCCACATTTCTGCACACAGATGCCAGCGGACATGGAATCGGTGCTGTCCTCCTACAGCGCGACATTTCACGTGAGCGAGTTGTTGCATATGCAAGTCGTGCGCTTACACCTGCGGAAGAGAACTACTCGATAACAGAACAGGAATGTCTTGCTGTAGTGTGGGCCATACAGAAATTTCGGCCATATCTTTATGGACGCCACTTCACTGTGATTACCGATCACCACGCTTTATGCTGGTTGTCCTCGCTGAAAAATTTGTCTGGGCGCCTCGGTCGCTGGATACTTCGTTTGCAAGAGTACACGTTTGACGTTGTGTACAAGGCTGGCAAACAGCATCATGATGCTGACGCTCTCTCTCGCTGCCCCCTGCCACTTTCATCTCCGACCACGCACCCTCATTGCCCCACAGGTGATCAAGCGGCTTCATCTTCATTCTCGTTATCGCCCCTGGCAGTTGCTGAGTCGCTATCTTCCAACCGCTGCGCTCAGTTTGCCGCGTGTCAACGTGACGACTCCTATTGTAACCGCATCATCGGATACCTCAATGGCACGCCTTCTCCACCTAATGCCAGACTACGTCGTCAGCTGAGGCAGTTCAAGCTGGAGAACAATGTGCTGCAGCGCTATACTTAGAATACCGATGGGCATCGGTGGGTGCCAGTACTTCCCCGTTCGCTGCGTAAACAAGTTCTCGAAGCACTGCACGACGATCCATCTGCTGGCCACTTGGGTTTTCAGAAGACATACAACCACGTTAGGAGACGTTTTTTGTGGCCGGGCCTTTCTACATTTGTGGCCAAGTATTTCGCTTCTTGCACACTTTGTCAACGCCGGAAACGACCAACTTCACCTCCTGCTGGCTTGTTACAACCCATCCTATGTCCTGAAACACCTTTTGCCATGGTCGGAATAGACCTGGTCGGACCACTTCCCATCACGCTATCAGGCCATCGCTGGATCGTCACCGCCGTCGATCATCTCACACGGTACGCGGAGACCGCTCCTCTACGCACTAGTTCTGCGTCAGACGTTGCCATCTTCTTTTTGGAAGCCATTGTGTTGCGCCATGGTGCACCTCGCGTGTTGTTGAGTGATCGAGGCAAGGTGTTTTTGTCCACGATTCTTGAAGAAGTCCTAAAAAGTTGTGGCACAGTTCATAAGACGACATCAGCCTACCACCCACAAACAAATGGCCTGACAGAGCGATTCCATCGGACTCTAACCCACATGATATCAATGTACATCGGACCAAACCACGATAACTGGGACAAAATATTGCCGTTCGTGACGTTTGCTCACAACACCGCTGTCCAACGAACTACCGGATATTCACCTTTCTACCTCGTCTATGGTCCTGCGCCGACATTCACCATCGACACCGCTTTCTTCAATGTAACGACGAAAACCTCTCAAACTACGCCAGAACATTTCGCCTCTAGGCTTGATGATTGTCGACAACGTGCTCGGCTCAACACGGAGGCCAGTCAACAAGACCGAAAGCAACGTTATGACAGCTTTCGTCGAGACGTCACCTTCCGTCCTGGAGATGAAGTACTACTGTGGACGCCTGTTCGTACTCTCGGATTGTGTGAGAAGTTTCAATCACACTTCATTGGCCCTTACGTTGTTTGTGAACGAACATCCCCAGTGAACTACCTTGTCACTCCCGTCGAGGTTTCCTCGGACCGTCGTTACCGTGCTTCAGAGATAGTTCACGTTTCGCGTCTCAAACAGTTCGTTCGCCGTACCTTTCCCGCGTAAGCATCGGCCAGGCCGGCCGCTCGCGCGCGCGGGGAGAATTAGTGAGAGCATTATTTATGTGCTTCATCTTCTCATCTGTATCATCTGTACATACTCATCATCAGCGCTTTGGTTTTGGTTGTGGGGCTCATATGCGAGTCAATAAAGAAGAGTCTTGAGGGTTCTAAACGGTGCGTCACAATATATATATATATATATATATATATATATATATATATATATATATATATATTGTAGTGGTGAAAGAGAAGGGATTCGCTAGTGGGACACTCGCCTTTTCAAATAACAGCCGCCAATCTTCCACATCTTGGTCCTCGGTACCATTGAAGAAGGGGGGATCGCGTTGGCGCAGGGTGGTAGGCACGATGACCAGTGGAGATTGGGCCGTGCTTTGCTGGGCGGTGCCTTGCTCGGTGGTCTGATCAGGCATTGTGGGCGCGGTGGGCAGCTTCCGGCTTCGAAATTCCAGATTTGACTACCCAGCACTTCCACCACTTTGAAAGGGGGGTTTATTGACGATGTCTGGTAGCAGGGAAAACAGCCGGTACAGCGAGAAACAGTCAGACAGGCTCGGCACCAACTGCTCGCGATCAGCGCTCGCGCGTCGCACAGAGCGAGCGTCCCACTAGCGAATCCCTTGCTCTTTCACCACTACAATATGGGTCATTCCATATCAAGTGTACCAGGTCAATTTTCGACCATCTCCGATCCTGCTGAAAAAAATTGTCCAGGTATATGTGAGCATGATAAGTAGTTAATGAGGCGTTATTTTTCGCAAAAAAAAAATTGTATTGCGTAGAGGCCGCTTCGAACTTTGGGCACCCAAGTGAAACTGTGTCGCGCTAAATATTTTGTATAAAATTGCTGTTCTGAGGAATTACTACGAAACAATTTTTTCCATAATCTTAAGACGCTGGTCTTTCATGACAATGATAGTTTATTCATTTGAGTCTTAACTTTCTTTAGTTTTGGCTTTGGCGAAAAACTGCAATATGGTGCATGTTTAGCGTATTTTATAAAAAGCACAAATTTTTTTCGCGAGTAATATATTGACATTATGCGTTTCATGGTTTCTTATAATAAATGATAAAAATACTTCGGAAGCCTATGAAGCAAAAACATTGCCACAATATTGTGACAAAGTTGGAAAAAATGGCATTTTGACTCATATTGAAGCTTCATTTTCTCAATGTAGCGGTCCAAATAAAAAATATGGCTTATATATTGTTGCATAGTATGATTTCTTGGTAAGACATACAGAAAGTTTCAAAAGAGTAGTTTTTGTTTTAAGGGAGAGAGAAAAAAATTTTCCAGCCGAACAACTACAATGTAGAAAGTTTGCCTTTGCCTTGCCTTCACTGCATAGCAGGTCAGCGCAAGATTCTAGCGGGGGGCTTTTCGGCGACGAATAATGCAAGTCATACAACAGCTTGTCACTTGTTTTGGTAATACTGCTGTACAAAATGCCAAAAAGGGCAATAGTGCTAATTTTATGGAACGGTATCTTCCCCCCTTGGACCATCATAGGGCAGGTTATACTCAACCGCTTCATAGTCCCAAGGGGCAGAATTATAATGTAGTCGATGGCCTGCAATACAGTATTGGGGCCTTTTGTTTGGCTTTTGATAATTAATGCACCTGGTCTTAATAATAATTAATGACATAATTAAGGTATAGTTTACTTAAGATGTATTTATGATGTATCAGGTATAGGCCGATGCGTGATCGCTTATCATTGGTTTGCATGATGAAATGATGTATGCTAGGTGTACAAGTTAGAGATGATTCGACATCGTGCCCATAAAGGACACTTCAGCCACCATTGCCGGAGGGATTTGAACATTTTCATCACCCTATATCTTAATTGTCTGAAGGTGCTGAAAATGTTTTATTTAAAAGCCCGTACCGTAATGGTGAGGGGCTTTTAACATATTCAGCACCCTAGGACCTTTAAGAAAAACGTGGATGAAAATTTGAAATCGCAGCTGGAAATGGCGCATTAAGTGTCATATATAAGTTCGAGAAAAAATTTTGCGTTGCCTAGAGGGTGCTTCGAACTTTGCGCATTGAAGTGGAACTGGGTCACGCTAAATAATTGATGTAAAATTACTGGTTTTAGCAATTACTACGAAGCAACTTTTTTCCTTATTTCAAGCCGCTGATTAATCAACATTAACGCAGGTGCTTCGGGCTTTGCAGACGGAACCATAGCCGGCCTAACCATGCATCACACTTGCTTGTTTGAAATACCGAAGCCTTTTAGTAAGCTAATCATGGTTTCATTGCAAGTAGGAACACATGTATTGGTTTTATATCACTCCCGTTAAAAAAACAATAGTAGAAAAGTATATCTTGTTAATGTGCCGCTCAACGTGTATATGCTCCAATGCGTTACATACAGCGCGCATGAGAGCATTCGGTAGAGGATGACATTTTAAACTGAACTCCGCAGAAGACAAAGGCGAGCCCTTCTGCTTTCCTCCGCCAGAATCGCTCGGGATCGCCGCGTGCGTGTTGCCCATACAAAAAAAAAAAAAAAAGAAAAAAAAGAAAAAAAAAGCCCCCCACTACCGCAAGTGGCGGCAGTGGGGCGCTCGCAAAGGCGCCTCACTGCCGCCACTTGCTGCATGTGTGGCAAGTATACAGGTGCTGCAATTTACTGCTGTTCCTTTTGAGACAGTCTTTTTTGTCCACGTGGTCTATCACGATTACGGACCATGGCGCTTGACTCTAGGTCGACCATCTCTGACTACGTGGGTTGTGTGTGAGGACGGAAGTTCCCTCGCAAAGATGAGGCGATGAAGGGCGAGGAGGACAGCTAGAACGGGCACAGATGTCCGAGCGCGCCTCCGGATTATTTCTTTCTTTTCGGTCGCGTTGGCGCGCTTTGCACCAATCTCTCGACATCAGTTCCTCCGAACAATCGAGAAGAAAGGAGTTTCGTCCGGGGGGCTCAAGCACTTTGCTGGCGGAAAGCGACTGTTCGCGCGATCACCGGCGAGGAATCCTTGAAAAGTCTCTTCTTTTCGCTACCTTAGTAATTTTTTTTGTGCTGGGCTGGAATAACGGCGGCGCATTTCCGAAGGCCAGATACTCGTCGCTATCATCATCATGACATGTAAGTACCGTCGAACTGCGTTTTGAGTAAACAGTGAACAGTTCTGAAAATTCTGTCATCTTGCGTCGCGAGTCTGCGCTTTTGAGGAATTGTCCGTTTCAAGAAGTAGCAAAGGTGCTGTCGCACACGTGTAGATTTGCATGGCTCCACTTAGTGACGGACCCGCTCCAAGGAACGTTTTATTATCGCTAAATCCGTGACAGCAGTAAGGGATGGCTGCCGTATTCTCTTGTGCGAAGGCTGCTTGCGCTTCCTGCTCTGCTAACTATTCTGCTATCAATGAAAGCTGGTTTTTGTGCCAGTAGCAATCCATCGCAACTTCGGCAGCATCCAACGGTACAGGAGCGTCGTACAAAGGTGGTAAGCCACAGTGCAACGCGCGTTTATATCGATGATAACGAGGAAAAGCACGCTTGGAAAATGTGAGGCGTGGAAAAAAAATAGTTGCTTTAAAAGGGGCCCCTAAGCCACCCAGAGATCGAAATTTCGGAGTGGTGTTTCGCTTGTGCACGGGTATACAACGAGCACGTAGACATAAGAATTTTTCCCAATTGCGACGTTACTACGAAGTTACACGTCTTTGATGAACGAAACGCGAGCCGCCGCCGCTGTCGGTAACCTCTATCGTTCAAAATGAGAAACAATGAAAGGAAAAAAAACAAAACATCCAGGATCGCATAGGATTTGAACCTCGGCCCTCTGCGCGGTAGTCGAGTTTTCTACCACAGAGCTACGCCGGTGCTTGCGAAAATACTTTCGCAAAAAGACCCTTTAGAGGCGTCATCTCGGGCGAGAAAACTCCTTAGCATATGTAATATAGCGTGGTAAAAGAGTAAAATAACGACCAGGCGTCACACAATGTGCATTGCGTAAGGAGTGGGTCGTTTAATAATTCCGTCCCATTACGTCATCATATGACGCTACACTACGTCACCACATGATGCCATCCCGGCCGCGGCGACTGCATTTTTGATGGAGGCGAAATGCTCGTGGCCCGTGCACGTTAAAGAACCCCAGGGGGGTCGAAATTTCCGGAGTCCTCCACTACGGCGTCTCTCATAATCCTATTGTGATTTTGGGACATTAAACCGCGAGCATTATTATTATTTGAACTGGCATAGCGCATTACGGAAAAAAGAGAAACGGTCGAGCAGACCGACAGAAGAGGACAGAGCGCTTATAATAAACATGCAGCGCGCAATACTGGAAAATTTCTACCGCCTCAAGTACCTCTACCTCCTCTAGTTCTGACGCATGAAATGCCAGATAACGACTGCATTAGGTTTTTAGAACTACGTCTATAATTTTTTAATGATAACATTTGTTGGGCTTATGAACCCCGAGCAAGAAAAGCCTTAGTGCCATCTGTGTCTGCGCACTCTAAGCTTGTGAAGCGTAGTATTGTTAAGTACTGTTTGACTAATGCGCTGTCAGACTCCTGCGAGCATATGCTCCAGCAAAGCCTAGCGCTTCAAAATAAACGGCTGTCGGCGGCGGCATACGTGGAAACTCTTGTGGTCTCTGATGCTGAAGGCTTGCTGAAAAAATAAAAACAGCAACAATGCCTAAATGCCCAAGGGTGTGTCAATAAAACAAGAAATATAGAGTGTTAAACAATATAGCAGCTACGATCGAGGTAAAGGTGCGAGGGTGTGTCGATAAAACAGGAATGTGAAACACAAGAAACTTGGGAAAAGGCTCACAACAGCAAGTACAGGAACATGAAATTAAACTTGTCCTTCCACGAAGGTCACTTCTCGTTCAAGACTGTTATCGACGGCATGCTAATGCACTTGTCACCGGTCTTTAAAATATAGTGAACTTCGTTTCCCTTTCCGTTCTATCTACTGTCCTCTTCAGGAAACTTGTGCGTGCAAACTCAGGTGTTTATAATAGCGCCAGTCCAGTGTTCCAAGTCTGCCCTTGTGTTGTTTTGAGCTACAATTCTTGTTCAGAAGTCATGAACCAAATAGCCCAAGAAAACGTTTTGATAAGCCATATTTCACACTGTCGTAAGTGCCAAACGAATGGTATTAGGCACCATGCACTATTTATTGTAACTTTTCTCTTTCCCCGTTCTTGTTTTATCGGGCTTCCACACTGGAGATGTGAGGGTATGAGAGATATGAACATCTGAAAAAGATTTTTATAAAACAGATTCATTGCCCCCCGAATGTGAGATAATCATACTTGCTGTTGCCTACAGCGAGATATAGAAGTTAAAATATTATACTCTCACAGTGAAATCTCTTTCGATGTGAAATGAATGTGAGAATAAATCCGTTCTGTACCGTTGAGGTACGGATGTCATACACTCTCACAGTCATGTAACTCATACTTCTTAGAAACTACTTCACGCCACCCTACTGAAGGACAGAAAATAAATTTAGCTTGATAATCATGTCCCATCTGATGTGACATAATCATGTCACAACCGATTGGTAGCTGTGGGCCCTTGTCAAGCCGCCTCTTCGGAGAGTAGCTTTTACTTACAACTGTCCTTCATCATTGTATTGATGAAAAACAAACATCTGTACCTCAGAAAGACAGATTCTAGGAGGTGTAGTAGTGACTTGACTCTGAGGTTAAAAGACGCCTGCACCTCAAAGTCACAGCTTGAGGGTCAGTGACAATGATGGTTGCAAGAATAATTGTAGGAGAACCGCATTAAAATTAGCGAATAGGTAGTGGAAAATGAAGTGAAGCTGGTTCCCCCCAGCCTAGAGTCGAAACTGGTGAATTACCACGGCACTTCTACGATCTACCATTGTAATGACTGTGGTTTTAGGAATTGCGAGAATTCCTTGGCTCATCAGTTACTATCGCCGTTTATGCTTTTATCTTGCAGCCGCTACGCAGTCTGCTCTGTCGCCGCGGCTGCGATTCGATTCGCGATCTGCGGGGTCAGCAATCAAACACCATATCTGTTAAATCACCGTAGCGGGGCTGTCATTTTTACTCGTGTAAATAGGGAAATAAATATAGAAGTAGAGACGATAAACAAGCCACCGCGGTATACAGGGTGCTTCAAGAAATGTGTCCAATATTTAAAAAAAAAATCTGGAAAATGTGGTATTTGCCCGCTGTCTTCACAATTGCCTTTTCTGTATCGGCAGGCATCTTAACATGGTTGAATACATAGCTTGGAACAGTAATTAAGAAAGTTAAATTAATTTTTAAATAGCGGTGTTAGGTGTTTAAGTCAAATTGGAGAGTTGAACTCCTTCATGCGAAGAACCCATTTCAGCTTTGAGATTTCCAAAAGGCGGCCTCTAGGAATAATTGCGAAGTAATGAAATTCTCCCAAATTCAGCGGCGAAACCGAAACCGAAATGCGGGAGAGCGCAACTGCCATATTCGTCCGAGACGTCCAGAATGAGTGAACGTCGTTATATCAACCATCAACCGACTTCGTTGTGTAGGTGTGTGGGCTGCGCTTGCAGTAGTAGCACGCATGACGCACATACGTTAACGAACGGGGAAGAACTGCACCTCTGTGACCATTGTCTTTGTCACAAGTAAAAGAGAATGAAGAAGAAGACGTCTCTGGAAAAGGAACGAAGCACTTGACGAAAATAAGATATAGAAGAGGAAAAAGAAGAGTGGGGGGTGTTCGAAAGAGCGCGTGCTGGGCAGCGGCGGCAGAAGACGAAGAGCGGGCAGGGCGGAGGTGTGCGAAAAGCCTGGGAGTTGGTTCTCCAGCCATGGCCTGGGGACGTCCTTGTTGACCACGTCGTTCCGGGCTTGACCGTCACCGTTCTGCACCTTGTGGCCATGGCCAACCACCTTCCAGTGTCCTTGGCTCGGCACGCTGGAGACCACGTCAGGTGCCACGCTGGTCTGGCGCCATGCTTCTGAAGACCCTCCGTCATCGCCACGGAGGCCAGCCGACAAGCCGCGTCGACACTGCAGGACCGATGTCTGACGACACGTCGAGGGAACGGACACCGCGTCGCAGCTGACGGTCAGGACGTTTGTTTTCGCTCTTGGGGACATTGCGCGTAGAACGAGTAGCGTTGCTTATTTCTAGATGGATTATTCATTATGTTACGTGTGCTGTGCTTAAAGGGTTTGAATGTGTGCGGGGCTCTTTCAGTGTTCAGATAAATGATTTGTGGGGTACAAAGGTGTCCTGTCTATTGCTAGACCGTGGAAATTCGTGACAGTCTTGAACAGTGACGACATTCTAGTCGTCTGCTTGTTGCGCTCATCGGTGTTTCGATTTCGGTTTAGCCGTTGAACTTGTCTGAATTTCATTACGCCACAATAAATAATAGAGGCCGCCTTTTCTAAATCTCAAAGCTGCAATGGCTTTTTCGCATTAAGAATTTCAATTCTCCCATTTGACTTAACCGACTAACTCTGCTAATTAAAAAAGTTAATTAATTTAACTTTCCTAATTACTATCCCAAATCATGTCTTCAACCATGTTAAGATGCCTGCCGCTACAGAAAAAGAAATTTTGAAGACAGGAGTAAATATCGCATTTTCCTGATTTTTTAAAAAATGTTAGTAACATTTCTTGAAACACCCTGTATGAGTCTTTCATTGCACGACTCTTCACAGCGGAGACAATACAGCTCTTCAGCAGGAAGGCAAGCCCACTTGTAGTGTTTTTGCATACTTTTTTTCTAAATTCAAACACTACTTTCTCTACGAACTCCTCAAAAACCTCCTTTCGCAACTCGGCCACCGTTCCGAGTTATGTTATGAGGGTCATAGGTATAATCTGTTTTCTTAGTCTTTATTTGGTAGAAATTGTATAATCAGCAAAATTAGCTATGTAACCTTGTAAAACTGGTGCACCTGCGCCCGTAATGAATGCAATACGGTATCAATGTGTAACTGTTGAGCAACTATTTATATGCAATTTTGTTATTTTATTTCGTTTTCTTTTTTTCTTTTTGTCTTTCTCTTTTCTGTGAGGTCAAGTGCTGTACCCTGTCGTTTCACCGCCGATGGGTGGCTGGGGCTTTGTCAAGCTGTCATTGGACAGCTTTTTTCCTGGCCACCTTTTTTCACCGTAAATGATTTTGTTTTTGGTGAAAATAAAGTTCTTTGATTGATTGATTGATTGATTGAATGCCCTGCCCCTTTTATTTTTTACGCCCGACAGCCATTTGATAATGCTTCACCTTGTCGGTTGCTTTCGCGCTGGCCGGGCATCTGAAGGGATATACATCTTCTGGTTCCTTTTTACGACTCACCATGACATCAGGACAAGAACTGGCCTTCCTGGGGCAGTGTATCGCCACCTTCTCTCAACTGCAGATTCCAATTTAACCCTGGCCCTCAGACTGCCGCGCCTGCAGAGCATGTCGCCACGGTGGTGGTCGTACTTGCAAAGCAGCAGAGGATGATGTTAATTTCTGCATCTGTACCGGCCGCCAGGGAAATTTAGCCTGGCAACATTCATCCCAAGGTCCCTGTTACGCGAAGCTTGAGTGGCAGATCTACTCGGGAAATTAGACGGTGTCAAGTTGGACACCATTCGCCTTACTGGGGTTAGAAGAAATGTGGACGCGTAAACGGTATTGACCGTCTGGCACTTCGGGGCTCGTCGTTGACTGTGTGAAACGAAATAATATTGCGTGAAGTTTTCTAATTTACCAGGACACTGCAGGCAACATTTAATAGTTCTACAGTATCGACAAAAGGCAAGCAAGTGTCGTAATAAAACTAAATAGAAAGTATCAATTAAAAATAGTGCAGGGCTCTAACGTCGAGCGAACACGACAACGAAGTAGAACAATTATTTGAGGATGCTGAATGAGCAATATAAAATGTACCAACCCAATACACCACAACCGCGCGAGGAATTCAATGAGGCAGTAAGAAAAATGAAAGGAGAAGAAGCAATTGGAAAATGTGTTGTCTACTCTAGGAACATGAATGACGCACAGCAAGCACTTCCCCTTTAAGTAGCCTGTGTCTACAGGCATCATAGTTGCTCGTAATTAGGCAATTAACATGCCCTCATTATTTAAGAAAGGGACCATGGCACGGTGATGCAACCATTAGCGGTTTTCGGCGCTACATAGGAGGGAGTCTATTGTGGCTATACAGGTGAAAAAAAGGCAGGGGCAGCTCAGCACTACTCGCGCGAAAACTGATGTAGCAGCGGAGCCGGTGGTGTTGCCCTCCTCCTCACCCTCACCTATTTGTTTCTCTCTCTCTCTCGTTCTTTCTCTTTCTAGGTCTATCTAGCTTTCATTTCTTTCCTTCTATCTCTGTATTTCTCGCTTCCATTTTCTAGCTCTTTCTTTCGCTCTCTAATCTTTCTCTCTTTCTTCGATTCTCTCTGTTTCTCTCCATGTTTTTTTTCTCCCTTTTGTTCTGTCGGTTTCTCTTTTTCTCTGTCTTGCTGTGCTACATTTTACTATTTTCTCCTCCTCACCTTCACATCTGTCCTCCTCTCCCTCAGTTCCCTTTCCCAACTCCTTGCTATTTGTGCTCTGCCAGCGGCTCGCCTTCGGGTGGTGTGCACGCGAGTTTCGAATCTCGCCTCACGAAGAAAATTTTTTTTTCTCCAGGAATTTCTTGGTCTCTATCTTTATTTATCTTTGTTTCTCTCTCTCTCTCTCTGTGTACTCGTCGTCTCGCCCATGAGAGTTATTGCATTGAGCGCCGGAGAAATCGGCGCTTGTGTTTTGGGAATGAAGCAAAAGACGAAGACGACGACGAAAAAAGAGGACGGAGAGCGCGTGCCGGTTCATGATGATGTCTTTCTAGTGACACCGCACAAACTACGGCAAGCTACACCACATTTGCTGTTAAAATGAATACTACAAGAATATTTATTTAAAAAATTAAGCCCTAGAATTGGCCCGCCCGTTGCCGGCGACCGCCATTTTGCCATGGCATGTGTAACACATGTGCTGTATGAAGTGAAGCCGTCCTTACATAGAAAAGTGTCAGCCGTTGCAAATTGTTCAATTTCGACGCCAAGCTGAAGAAAGCTGAAAGGGCTCGGCTGCACACGCAGGTGATTAAGCTGCGTGTGCAGCTTTGTTCACCGGAATGCAGACGCTCACACGTAAGCAGCTTGTTAGGTCATTGCTCACGTCACGTCATGCGTCAATGTTCCCGACTCTCAAGCGGCTCGCGTTGTTGTAAAAATATTCAGTAGCAAAAAAGGCGAAGGATTAGCTCGCAACAACTGAGGAGAGAGACCAGCGCGATATTAACCAACTGCTCGAACAAATGCGCTAAATCTCGTCAGCTTGTTTGTCAACGCACAAGGATTAACCTACATAAGACGGATTACGATCGAAAATTGTGTGTCATATAAGGGCAAATCTGAATGAGCGATGATAGATTGGGTATTTCATGTGCAGTGAAGCAGAAGACAAATGGGAGTCCTCTTGTTTGCATTACAAGAGGAACGTCGCGCGCGCAGTGTGAATAAAAGCTGAAGAAAACACGCCGACGCGAGTCGCTTGCAAAGACGCCTCTCTACCACCTGCTGACGTGCCTGCGTCAAGTATGCAGGCGCGAAATAGCTGTGCTGTTGCTCCTCCCACAGTGTTTATTCGGCGTGGTCTTCACCATCGCAGACCTCGACGCTTGACCTAAAACCTTTAGCTCCACCATCTTTCACAAGGAGTAACACTGTTTCAGGACGTTGTTACCGTTGTATTGAAGGCGCTGCGGAACCCGAAGGAAAGGAAGCAGGCGCTTGTGCGTCCATCTCATTAACGCGATAGCGTTAAAGTGCCTGTTTAGCACAACGTCCGGGGTCGGCGTCATTGGTTGCGACAGAAAATCAACGTTGTCCGTGGGTGACAGCTAGGGACGGATGCGAATAAATAAAGAAATAAAAAACTTAGCTTCACGTTAGAAAAGAGCTCAGGCCGCCTGCGTGGCAAGCGGCTGTTCTACAACCAAGCCACAACACTGCTTGGAACTGTTGCCAAAAAAACCCTATACGAATGTAATGTAATGCGAGGACACTCTTCAAGCCAATGATGTGGCGTGGCAGAAGCTTGGAATCGCGCCAGGCGCCAAGACATCTGCATTGCACATGGAGTGAGGTGTTTATATGCCCACCCGTTGCAGAGCGCTCATGCAATTTTATGATCATCAGTAAAAGCCTCAATAAAGTGGGCGGCTGCATTAAGTAAAAGAAACGACATTAAGTAAAAGAAATGGACTTTAGTCAGCCAATAATAGGCAGGACCGACAAGCAATGGTCAGTTTAGTAATACAATCAATAACAAGGTGGGAAACGCAGCCGAGGGCGGAAGCTAGTTATATGGTGCGACTATATTAACAAGTTCGCTGGACGAAAAGGAATCAAATCGCACGAATCGGATATTATAGGGAGAGGCCTGCGCCGGTGGCGTATCAACTTTCGATGTAGTGTATATACGTATATACAGGGTGTTTCAAGAAATGTGTCCAGTATTTTTAAAAAAATCAGCAAAAGGCGGTATTTGCTCCCTGCCTTCACAATTGCTTTTTTCTGTAGCGGCATGCATCGTAAAATGGTTGAAGACTCGATTTGGGACAATAATTAAGAAAGTTAGATTAATTAACTTTTTAATTAGCGGAGTTAGGTGGTTAAGTCCAATGGGAGAATTGAAGTCCTTCATGCGACGAACCCATTTCAGCTTTGAGATTTCGAAAATGCGGCCTGTAGGAATAATTGCGAAGTAATAAAATTCTCCCATATTCAGCGGCCAAACCGAAACCGAAATGCGGAAGAGCGCAACTGCCACATTCGTCTGAGACGTCCACAATGAGTGAACGTCATTATATCAACCATCAACCGACTTCTTGGTGTGAGTGCGTGGGCTGCGCGTGCAGTAGTAGCACGCATGACGCACATACGTTAACGAACGGGGAAGAACTGCACCTCTGTTACCGTTGTCTTGAACAGTGACGTCATTCTAGTCGTCTGCTTGCTGCGCTCATCGGGGCTTGGGTTTCGGTTTCCCCATTGAATTTGCCTGAAATTCGTTACTCCACAATAATTAATAGAGGCCGCTTTTTTGAAATGTCAAAGCTGAAATGGATTCTTGGCATGAAGGACTTCCATTCTCCGATTGGACTTAACCACCTAACTCCGCTAATTAAAAAGTTAATTAATTTAACTTTCTTAATTACTGTCGCAAATCATGCCTTCAACCATCTTAAGATGCCTGCCGCTACAAAAAAAGCAATTATGAAGACAGTGAGCTAATACCGCATTTTGCTGATTTTTTAAAAACAGTGGACACATTTCTTGAAACACCATGTATATTGTTACGGAAATGTGTTGTCCGAGAGTCATCTAGTCCGTGGGCAGCACCTGCGATCTCAGTAAGGAGGAAGTATGGATCATGGCGGTTCTGTGTGGACTATAGAAAACTAAACGCAGTCACCAAAAAGGATGTGTGTCCGCTTCATAGAATTGATGATGTGATTGATTGCCTACATTCCGCTGCCTACTTTTCGTCACTGGATTTGCGATCAGGGTATTGGCAGATACCCTGCACTTCCACCGATAGGTCGGTAAACTCACTCAGGAGTCTACTCACTCGGACTCACTCAGACTCAGATCGAGCTATGAGTCTGACTCTGAGTGAGTCTTGGTCAGTAATATTTTGGTGAGTTTGAGTCCGAGTGAGCCCGGTTGAAGAAAATTTTCGTGAGTGTGAGTACGAGTGAGTCCGGCTCAGGAAAATTTTGATGACTCGGAGTCCGAGTGAGACCACAGCATAAGATATAGTTGTTGAGTGAGTCTGAGTGAGTTCCACTTTTGTTCGCCGACCTATGGTCCAATCTACTCATCTTCAGCATTATTATCAGCCTTAATTGAATTCACTTTTATACGCACGTCTACTCACACTTATTCCAAAGCTGTTGATACACCATTTAAATATTTATTGATCAGAGGGGTGCATTACGTAAGGGGGGTGCCTTGAACCCGCCCCCCCCCCTCGCGGAACTCTTCCAGAGAAGTTCTTGATAAATATATGTTATGTTGTCAACTCTTTCAAGAAAAATGCCCTTACTGGTTTGCAACCACTCGTAACTCGTGTTCGAAGGTACTACATCAAAAGGCGCCAAGAAGCGCACAGATTACATGAGATATTGGTGTAAAGAGCATTGACACAATCGTCGAAAAGAGCAAATTCTACACTAATGGACTCATGAGTCGACTCACTCGGACTCACTCAGACTCAGATAGAGCCGTGAGTCTGAGTCTGAGTCAGTCCGGGTGAGTAATATTTTGGTGAGTTTGAGTCCAAGTGAGTCCGGTTGAAGAAAATTTTCGTGAGTGTGAGTCCGAGTGAGTCCAGCTCAGGAAAAGTTTGGTGCGTTTGAGTCTGAGTGAGCCCTAAGCGCAAAATATATTTCATGAGTGAGCCTGAGTGAGCTCCACAATTTTTGCCGACCTATGCCTCCACCCCAAAACTGTTACGGGTACGGTTGTATTATGTTTATTTGCTGGGCGAGGTTGATGGTTTGGTAATGATGGCGTCGGTAGGCTGCACCAGTTCACGTCTTGTTCCTCTTCTCCTTCCTCGGCTCATACCCGTTGCAATGTATATATGTGACAAACCACACGATGACGGTGTGGTGCAGTAGTAGTGAAGGAGGAAGACGGTACATCGCTCAGTGAAACAATAAGGAACCAACCAACCAACCAACCAATTGCTCACCCACTAACACGCCTGCTGAGCAAAGACGCCGCCTGGAACTGGGATTCGGAGTGTGAGCTGGCTTTCACTCAGCTCAAGAAATGTGTAAAAGAAGAGTCTATCCTTAACATCTACGATGCCTCCAAGCCTTGCGTGCTATACTGCGATGCATCCAACAAAGGTATCGGCGCCGTCTTGAAGCAGACTGATGATAAAAGCTAGAGAACATGCAATTGCATACCATTCACGCAAGCTACTAAAACGTGAAATCAATTACGCTATCACATAGCTTGAATGCTTAGCAATTATAGACGCCATTGATAAATGGCATTGTTATCTACACGGGGAACCTTTCACTGTGATCACGGACCACACGGCGTTGCAGTGGCTTAAAAGCATCAAAACTCCCCGAGGCCGTCTCTTCCGATGGTCCTTAAAGCTCTCCATGTATGACGTGAACATCAAGCACCAAAAGGGCATTGACAACATCGAAGCCGATGCACTGTCTCGAAACCCGATTATTCAACTCCTATCTGCTGAGCAACTGCGAGAGCATCACCACGGCAAACCATCCGGCAAGCATACCATTGAGAACGGAATGACCATAGTGACACGCAAAGGGATACGAAAAGTCTACGTCCCCTTCAGCCCTCCGGTCTTCTCTTCTCCAAAAAGCTCACGATGCTTTCGGTCATGTCGGTGTAAAGAAGACGTTACGGCTTCTCTCTCCACAGTACTATTTGCCTGACATCATCACCGACGTTTCCGAGTACATTCGACACTGCGATACTTGCCAGCGCTGCATGAAGCCGAAGACCAAACGCTTTGGTTCGTTAGAGTCTTCACCACCACTGGAACAACCATTTGATCTTCTGGCTATGGACACTATAGGAGGTTTTGCCAACTACGGTTCCTCCAAAAGATTTATCCACTTAGCCGTTGATCATGCCACCCGGTATGTGTGGGCTCTTGCACACAAGAATGAGACCTGCGACGCCTACATCTCTTGCCTGAAGAGTATCTTCGCTGCTGGAAAGCCTCGGAAGTTCCTTTCTGACCGTGGCACAGGATTCACCTGCCAGCAAATGCAAGCAGTTCCTCAAGCACAACAGCATTCATCAGCTTTTCACAAGCTCACAACGCCCGCAGTGTAATGGTCTAAATGAGCGCACTAACCAGTCCATCGTAACTCGCCTCCGATGCAAGATCAACGACGAGCCCCGAAAACTGTCGATGCGTCTCCTCTCTGACGTTGTCGACGAGTACAACAGAACACCTCACGAGGTCACGGGCTACCCACCCTGTTTCCTTATGTATGGCACACCATCGTACCCCTATATCCTCTCTGATGTTGCTGAAAATTTACAGGAAGCTCGCGCAAACGCGGTCCGCAATTCAGTGGCATATCACGAGAAAAACAAGCTCATGTACGACAAGAAGTTCCTTCCATCAGAGCTTCGAGTGGGATACTTTTCTGTACAAAACACCCTGGCATCCGAACCGTGGCAAACTTAGTGCAATCATGGAAGGACCGTATACGATCATATGCAAGATCTCTGCTGTTAACTACGAGATCGACCGCAGCGTGGCTCCACTCGGTCGCGAGATTGACATCATTCATGTGGGAAGACAAAGACGATACCATTCACCCCTGCATCTACGTTTCTCTCGGGGGGAGGGAGAAGCGTGTGACGAACCACACGAGGACGGTGTGGAGCAGTAGTAGTGAAGGAGGAAGACGAAGCTAATAAACATGGTTCTTCGTACAGCCATCACGTCTCCTGCGTTACGTATATATATATATATATATATATATATAAACAGAAACAGAGAGAGAACTTCATTCGCATCCTTCAGTTTGATGTAATTTTTCAAATACAGAAATAGATTTTGGTTAGTAGTGTTTAATAACATTACAGAAAAAGTACAGCCACTTCTACGTAGCATACACTGGGACAACCGTACATATACGTGTTATACATGTAATAACAATGCACGCAACACTTTTTATACATTACCCACACAACTTTATGCATGAATAGAATTATTTCGATGGCGGCCTCTGCAGTAGTATAGACTTGAATCATTCAATGTAATTTCGTTAACGTGTGGAAGTTGCTGAATAATAATTGCGTTTTCTTGAATGTACATAGCAGGGACTGTAGCATTTCTTTTCCGTAATTAGTTGTACACTTTCTTGCGCATCTCATATTTTTGTCTTCTTTCCTTCAAGTCGAAATTAAGTTTCTGGCTTATTGTTACATTATTAGTAATATTATATTAATATTATTGTGAGCTTGTCAACCAGAAGGTTTTCAAGTAAGAATTTGTGGTATTAAGTGTGTAGTAGATTTTTTTTATACTCATCGTATTTGTATTTGCAACTTTGCTTGGATTTGTATTTGCTTGGAGAGCCCTCCGGCTCCTCCAAGTAAATACGCCTATGCAAACGATGTGAGCAAAAAGTTTCTTCGAAAAAATATGAGTTATTGTAACACTAAACTACCCCACATTGTTTCTTTCCGCATTGCTCATCAGCTGTTTATGGTTCGTCGAAATTGTCTGAGTCATGCACACAGCACCTGCATGTAACGCGACGCAACAAATGACCCGAAAATCATCCATCGCGTAATGACCGCTCGTGTAATGACCACTACATAAAAAATAAGAGAATACAATATTTTCAATAGAGCAAATCTTTGGCCATTTGTTCATCGCCGTTCGTCTAACTTTTTCGGTGTTCCATAAAATCGCATGCTCTTTACGTAACGTCACAAATCTGTGAAAACTCGCGGTGCTAAATTACGTGTGCGCACTAAACAGCGCTTTACTGTGCTGAACAATACATGAACATTTTTTGGACTAGCCGAACAGTGTCTCATTCTGAATGTATACAGTTCAAGAAGGGTGCCCGCAGATCACATTGGAAGCGGCTACTTACGAGTATAGCAGCTGGCGAGATGGAACTCATATGAGTATAATAAACATTTTCAGCTGCAGTATAACGGTGTTGAGTTGTTAGTGTGAACTTATCCTTAGTGACAGAAAGTGAAGTAGGGAGAGAAATAAACAGCGCTGCGTTTGTGTACTTCTTTCGCCTCCGATTTCTATTTTGCCCTGTACAAGTCAATTCGAGATGACTGAAGACCAACTACCCCGGCTGTCAATTCAGTCTCTTTAGTCCAGATAACCGTGGATCTTGACCATTTCCCTAACCTGGTGGCTCAAATTGCGGGACAAGCTTGACAGCTAGGCTGTCCAATGTACTCGAGTCCACATCCTTTTTTATTCCTCGCCTTGATCCAAGCCGCCGCGATCGTATCAAGCTACTATATCATAAGCAAGGCGAAGCCGGTTAATCGGCAACAAAAGTGGAAGCCTTCTTGATCGCCTCCAATGCGTGCCAATTAAAACACTCAAACTTATGCACACTCATTGGCTCATAGCGAATTGGATATAAAGCAGCGGTGATGCTACTCCTTTCCGATGAGAGAATATGAATTTTGTGAAACACGAAGAGTGTTTGATTGGCCTATAAAACGTCTACTGGTTCCTGTCCGTATTTTCGTCATTGATTATGTAAATTTCAGGCCAGGCAGAGCAGAATAAGAGCATGACAGAGTGCTCTGACGTTATAGAGCCCTTACTCAGGGTAGCCTTCACTGCAGTTCTCTAGCGCAAAGCGCGATATAGAGCCCTTACTCAGGGTAGCCTTCACTGCAGTTCTCTAGCGCAAAGCGCGAAAGCGTGGCATGCGTGGCCTGCACCGCAGAGAACCTACACTGCCTGGTCGTGAGACACGGAAAACAGTCTCCAGAGCAGAAGTGCAGAAAAAAATTTCATTATATGATTAACTGATTGCTGTGTACAAGTAAAAATTCGCCTCATTTCATATTTTCCCAGTGCGCAGCCGAGAGTGACCACTCTCTAACTGGTGGAGGGGCTTCCACGCCCCTAGCTTTTCTCAGTGGGGGGGGGGGGGGGGGTATAGGGCCCCTCTTGCCCCCCCCCCCCCCCCCCCCGGTATATACGGCCACGGCTTGCGCGTCCTCGAGTGAATATGACATGTGTTGGTAATGATGTCGATGATAAGAATTATTCTTGGCTAATCTTTTTTGAAGTTTGTGAGCTTAAGTTCTGAGAATGCGTGTGTACATCTCTGTTGCAGCCACTGCGGATCGGGTCGAGAACGTCCTTGCCGAGTTCGCTAGTTTCGGCACAGGGTGAGTTAGCATGTTTTTAAAACAGCTTTAAAGCTTTTAGTTGTGCCGGGTAGTGCGCACGGAGACAAAATGGAACGCGCTCGCCTCGTCATCGTCTTCACCTTCTGCTTCGCTCTTACGACAGGTGCGCCGATTTGCCTGGCCGTGCAGTGCAATAACTAGGATGGGCGAGTTTGTTCGGTGACTAAATATCGCGTAACATGACGCAACTATTCACGTTAGTAAATCACGTAACACCACGTAATAACAAGTTACGTGACTAATAATCATGCAACATTACGTAACTAGTCATGCGAGCAAAATCACGCAGCATCGAGTCCCGTCACAACAAGTAACGTGACATTTTCCGCCATAAACCACGTAAGAGCTTCACATGGGACTAATATCACGTAACAGCTAGTGTCGTGACATGTTCCTGTCAAAAAGATGTAACAGTTTATCTCGTGACTAAAATAACGTAACGTAAGCAACAACTGGTCACGCAAAAAAACAAGCAACATCACGTAACAACTAGTGACATGACTAAGATCCCTAACAACACGTAACAGCTAGTCACGTGCCATGTTGCCGCCATAAACCGTAACTAGTCAAGTGACTCCAAATCACGTAACTTCACGTAACAGCTATTCACGTGGTTAAAATAAAGCACATCACGTAACGAATGATACCTTTGGTTTAACCCAATATGAGTGAAATACTACCAAGAGCTATATGTTGCTTTGGCATTAGCAGAATGTTCCATTTAAATGTAGATTAAAGAATTTCATTAAATGTTCATTAACAAATTTAAAAATCTTATTCGAGCACAAGTTGCCACATAATTTCAACATGTTGTTTACTTTTTCTTGTTCTTTGTGGGGTTTCTTTTGGTGATTTCGGGTGCTGTTACGCGTTTATTATCTGTTCGAAAATGAATTTTGTACACTATGCTTCACTCTGTCTACTTTGTATCTTAGTTTCAACACGATATGCATGACCTGTGTAGCGTCATCATCATCGCCCTTCATCATCATCATCATTTTACTAGCCACCGCGCCGCGCCTCTCGCGCAGCTCATGCGATAGCTCGAGGCGCGAGGCAGACAGAACGAGTTCACGCGCCTGGCTGGTCGGACGCGAGCCGCCGCCGCTCCGATTGGCAGATCCCCAATAAAGTGGCGAGACTTCGGCACGGCCTCGTCGGCCGCCTTCACGACGTCGTCTCACGTCTCCATCTCTCGCTACAGTGGTGACTCGGACCCGAAGAGCACGCCTTTGCCGAACGGCCGCTGCCATGGTTCCGCAACTCTGCCCGCCAGTGCCACCGTTCCACCCGGCCTATCCCCGAGCATGGTTCATGCAGCTCGACGCCGTCCTGGCGCTGAATGGCGTGACGGCACAGCCGATGATGCACGCCATTCTGCTCAACGAACTCCCGGTTGAGCTACGTCATTTTGCTGCTGCGTCGAGCTCAAGCCCGCAGCCATACGACGACACCTCTGCGCTGCGGTGCTAGCCTGCTACGGCCACACCTACCGCTTCCGCTGGGAACCCGCGACTTCCAGGTTTCCCGTGTGTCGCAGCGCGCGGTACCAAGCTTCCGGCCCGCAGCCCTCCCATGACCGCGATCTAATCCCCCCGGCTACGTCTCCTTCCACCTCTGGTCCGGCCACCAGCGCGGCGATTCCCGCACCCGACCACCCGGCCGACGAGGTTCAGGGCGTTCCGGCCTTCTTCGACCGCTCCGCCACGAGGTTCCTTTCTTCGACGCCCTCGGCCGACGGTCCATCAGGCGTGCCTGCCACCCACCCGTATTTCGCGACCTCCACATCCGGCGACACCTCGGAGCCATCAGACTCCACTATGGCTACCTCACCGCCGACCTTGGAGTCTGCCACCGACATGGACATCGTCGCGGCCGCAATTTGCCCCCCGGTCACGGAGGCATCGCCGTCGACGAACCAGCGACTTGTCAACAGCTTCGACGTTATGCGCGTCTTGCCACCTGCGACCAGCATCGTCCTCGAAGGGTACCGCAGCAGAGGTTCCGGCCCCTCACGAGCTACGGCCGACCATGCGTGATGCTGCGACGATGAAAACCCCGAGGACCGCCCGCCTGGCTCGACGCAGGGAGAGCAGACCGAGTCCGCCCCACCGGACACGCAGGCTGACAACCTGCCGCCCCGCACGCGCGCTCTCCTGCATCACCGAAACGACGTCGCCAGCACCATCGCCACACCACCTGTGTCGCCCGCCCACCCCAGGTGTCGTTCCCACCATCCAGTGCAGCTCACGCTGCGCAATCGTAGGAACCACTCCCATACGCATCCGGCGCACGTTAAAGATACTCCGCGCTTGGGTTTAGGACGACGAAGACTTCGACGTTCATTTGACTCTACCGTCCTAGAGAGGTGCCCCGCCTTCATGCCATTGTCTGCTCGACTCACCTGCACAGAAGTGCGCATAACGGTCATCTTCGTCGATTGGCCTCATGCCGTGCCCAGCAGGTTTTCTTCGTCCGGCTACGACACCTAGGTCCTCGACATCAACAGCTCCTTCCAACAGCTTGCCTTCGCCACGACCTTCGTCCGCAGCGCCTTCCCAGAGCCGCCCGCCAGAGTCCTACTGGTTACCGATAGTCCCTTAACGTTGACGACCTGGACTGCCCGTGGACCCTTTCGTTTCGCGACCTTAACACTTGTATATACGCTCTCATCATTTTCATTTCGGGTTCACTTCTGCGGGGGGGGAGTATTCTGTAGCGTCATCATCATCGCCCTTCATCATCATCATCATTTTACTAGCCACCGCCTTGCCTCTCGCGCAGCTCATGCGATAGCTCGAGGCGCGAGGCAGACAGAACGAGTTCACGCGCCTGGCTGGTCGGACGCAGGCAGCCGCCGCCAGCTCCGATTGGCAGATCCCCAATAAAGTGGCGAGACTTCGGCGCGGCCTCGTCGGCCGCCTTCACGACGTCGTCTCACGTCTCCATCTCTCGCTACAACCTGCAACCTATTCCTGTGCCCCCCCCCCCTCCCCCTATATCTACATTTTGTCAAGTCTAGCCGAATTTTTAAATAACCTTTTTTTTTTGCCGTACTTGCAGTAAACTTTAGGGATGAATGAATTATTTGGATTACAGGAGTTGCCTCTATAAAACAATGAGCAACACTACATTAGCCATTTTCCCTCGTTTATTTATTTTTGCTATGTGCATAAAAACACGGCGGAAAAACATCGACCTGCAAGTCCGCGCCTTCTTTCTTACCATATTTCTCTAGATATTACAAGGATAAAAGCGTACTGCACGGTCACGGCACATCTCACTATAAAATATCTGGCAGTATCTCAATTTTGCATTTTTTTTGCCATAAAGTCTGTCCAAAGAGATGTCCAGTTATTTTATAGTAAGACATTCATTTATATGCATGCAGAAAGCCTAATGGACTGTCTTATTATTGCGATAGCAATCATATGGACACTCTCGACGGATTTTTGCCGTTGGCGTCGCCGTCGCGGCTATGTTACGTATAAAGTAAAAATCGATAACATTCCCCGCGCGTCATATGTTCTACCCGCGTGTAAAAACGCGCGAGCGGAGGCGACGAATGCGGCTGAAGCAGACGTGAAACGAGCCGACCCATCTCCGTCGCACGGAGTGCTCATGCGATAACAGCACTCCGTGTGCGAAGCCTGCCGTTGCTTGCGCGCTCTCTCTGGTTTTGTTCGCCGCCCAAAAGAAGGGCGCTACAACGGCATCGTGTGGAGTTGCGCCACTTGACGTCATGTAAGAATTTGTGACGTCATCATGACGTCACAAATTTTTGCGATATGTGACGTCATGATGACGTCATCACGTGATGATGGCTTTTTGCATCATTCGTCCCCGACGCCGCGCAACGGTCACCGCCGACGGTTAAATTTGCCGTTTGATGAGGCATCTAAGGTTCTCGCCCTAATAAACGCTTACTTGTAATAACAGTTACGTTTGCTGTGTGCTCTCGAGTTCCTCTTGGTCTTCGTGTCTCGTCTTCGCGCTGTTATCCCGACGATGTTACGCTCAAAATATTCATTGAGCCAGTATGTTGCTCAGGCCGTATCTTACGACGCCTGGGAACTGTGACATAAGTAGCATGGTGCAAATGACAGTGTGAACCTAAACCTGAGGCTGTACTTACCATCTTTTCTCTTTAATTACGCTCCTTGCAGACAACTGGAGGCGGCTAGTAAGCTCATCGCAGCTGTAGTTGTCCTCATCATTGTCGTGGGCGTCATATTTTGGTGGAGGAACGCCAACAGACGTGAGTTTTTCATCTAGTTTGAATGGCTTGCATCTGGAACAATTGGTAGCCTTGCATGTTATGTGGATCTTGTGACGGCGCAAGAAAGTCAGACGAGAAGACTGCTGACCATTATCTCATATCGTTCTCTCTTTTTACACCTCGGAACTATTAATGATAGCATACTCGAAAATTTTGAACGCGAAGGGACCAGGACGAAAGCAAGGAGCAGACAACACGAGCACTTGTCTTTTCCATTCCTCCCCTTCGCCCTTGTTCCTTCACATTCAAAACTTTCTAGTATGTTCCCTGTCAGCTTGCCCACTTTTCCACTTACCTCATATCACAGCTGCTTGTAGCTGCCGATTATGGAAACGTGTACGCCGCAACAGCAAGGTCGTACGAATTTGTCAACTGCCGACAGGACACCGATGAGGAGAGGCTGGCTGGAACGTATGCACTGACATGTGGTAGAACTCCCAGATCGCTTTTTCACCTTTTGTAGCCAGGAGTTGGAAAGCGTTGGGGTTAGGGTTTTCCGTCTCTAAACCGCCATATGATTACGGCAGACGCCATAGTGGAGTGCTCCAGAAATTTCGGCCACTGGGGGTTCTTTAAATTAACGTGCACCTCTGCGTTACGACGTGCTTCTCTCAGGTGGTTACTACATCGCTGTGTTGTCATTCGTATTCGCAGTGCGGATCCAGTGGTCCGAGTACAAAGAAGGTGACGGTGGCCTGGAGCTCGGTGAGTGTTTCGTAAGACAAACATTTTGTGGGGCCGCCGCATTAATGAGACTACTGATTACCGGTGAAGCTGTATTCCCGTTTCTGCTGTATATGCCTGTGCGCTCGAATCTCCGGCGTGAGCGACTGCAGACGGTGACGTTCTTTCTTGTGTTCATGGTTCTTCGAAGCATTCTCCTCTTTTGCACTGTGCCGCTTTCGCTGTTTGTATTTGTGCTGCTGCGGGTGACGACTCTTCCGCCTCTTTTTTTTGCTTGCATTGCGACAACAATTTATGGACCCTCTAAACGGGCCTTTGCCATCGTCGCTACCATCACATTCCGTACAAAGCCCAAATCCACGACCTCGCCCCGCGCATCGCATGTTCTACCCGTGAGTGAAAGCGCGTCAGCGCTGGCGACGAACGCGGCTGCAGCAGTGATGAAACGAGCCGGCCATCTCCGTCGCACGGAGGGCGCATGCGATAACATCATCCTGCGTGCGAGCACTGCTGCCATCGAGTGCCCTCAGTCTGCGAAGAAACGCCCTGCCCGTCTTTCGTCAGGCGAAGGTACTCGAAGGGAATCCGGTGAGACGGGGACGGTGTCGCTTAAAGGGGTCATCACATGGTCACTGAACAATTTGCGATTTTCAGCGAAAATCAGAAGTAGAAGGTCTATTGTGCCTATACATATATGATAAATGGACTGTAAAATAATATTTCAGTGCAAAATCAGCCCTAGAAATCACGTTATTAACCCCGCCCTTCGCCTGCGACCGCCATTTTGCAATCAAGGGTTTGACGTCATGTTTTGCATGGAGCGGAGCCGTCGTTTTCTACCAAAGTTTCAGCCTATATGAATCCTGTTGTGTCCTCGCTACATCCTCGTTTTTCTTGCGCTGTGCAAACATGTTGATTCCAAATCACCAACTAACCCAAGCTTCCGTTTTATCAACTGGTGCAAGACTCAGATGAAAAGGAGCTAAGTTATCTTGGTCTTGTATGACGGGCGTGTTATGGTCGATGTGGCCTAGGTTTTTGTTGATATGGGTCCCTCTTGCTTTTTAGGGGCGAAGCTCCTTAGGGTGTGGGTCTGTCCCTCCTCTGTAGTAGTAGTAGTAGTAGTAGTAGTAGTAGTAGTAGTAGTAGTAGTAGTAGTAGTGGTAGTAGTAGTAGTAGTAGTAGTAGTAGTAGGTAGGTAGGTAGGTAGCCACGTGTAGCGGAATGTCCCCACTCCACGTGATAAAGATGACGATGACGCAGTATTGTGGAATGTACCCACTACACGTGATAACGATGAAGTATAAGCAGGCCCCAGAAACTCAGCGCTAGTTTCGGTTTCAAGGAACATGCAAGCTCATAGCGGTTGCCGGGCATCCTAAGATCTGGTTGATCGAAGTGAGGTTGATGTGGATGTTCGCATTTATTTGCTGTCGTGAGTTTTTACAAATGAAGAAATTTGATTTCACTGTAAACAACTCTTATTTCGCTCATTTGTCATGTTTTGTTTCTTATTTTGTGAATTTTGAATCAGGCGAAGCGCGGGAAGTGGTTGACTTGAATTCGTAGCGCTTGCCTCCGGTCCTCCTTGCCACTCGCTCAGGGATATCACAAGTTGAATCGCGCTCAGTTATCTTGCTCGGTTGGCGTGCCAAGAACGGGAAAGATAAAACAGAAAGTTGTGGCGTGCAGAGAACGGAAGCCGCCGTAAGCTACGCCGAGCAAGTCAACCATGCATAAGACGAAAACGGCTAAATCGGCCGTCACATGTTTTTCGCAGCTCTGCGGTGTGTTAACCCGGGGATTTCCAGTTCCGCGAAGGTTTTTCAGGTTTCCCAGTGGCAACGGGTGAGCACAAGTATTTGGGCCCATTATTTCAGCAGGTAATAATTTTGCATGAGTACATGAGTAAACGAGGGTGGCGATGCGGGCTTGTTGGTTGGTCATACTTGAATGAGTTGAGCGCATACGAGTAACAAAGCGCCAGTGTGTGTATGTCTCTTTCTTCTGTCCGTGTCGTCGTATGCGCTAAACTCATTCAAGTACATGAGTAAACTCAGTTCTCTGCAAACCTGACCGTACTCACATAAACGCAGTGTCGCTAGACTAATGGTCACGATGACAGCATACCGTGTGTCGGCAAAATACGTTTAATGAAAGGCTTGAATGGGTGTTGAATCGGCTACATAGCTTTTCATCTTTTACTTTTGGCATGTAGCTCAAATGATGTGAAGAAATTTTAGGCTCCTTCCTGTTCATGGAATTCATCATCATCATCATCAGAAACGGTTTTATTAAGTCATCAAATCAATTACAAAATTTGTGTATACAGAAGGAGGTCCCATAGTGAGAGACTGAATCGGGACTTCCTACCGTAGTGAACATAGAAAAAATTAATTGTTGCAGTAAACAGTGGTATAGAAAACAAGCAATAAAATACATCACAGAATAGCAGAAGCAGCAACAGAAACCGAAATTTAGACAACATAAAAAAATAAAGGTAATTCAAATCTCCTAGAGAGTTTTCAGATATATACATGGTGAAAGATAGTAAAAAATACAGTGAGATCTAATTTCAGCAATGTAGGATGATCATGCGATGCTTATGCCACAGTAGGTTGTGAGAAGGCATGAAAGGGACCGGGAGTAATAGAGGTGACCGAATCTACCGAGATTATGGAATGGAGGCGAGGAAAGTCCTCAGATTTTTTTTTTAACATGCCGATTGAATTCGAGGTTTTGATTTTTGAAGGTATGGTATTCCAGAGATGGATTCCGGTGAAGTGGGCTGTTTCTTTGCCATAGTTAGTATGAGCTATAGGTAATATAAAATTGCGATTATGTGCAAACCTTGTCAAGTTTGTATTCTCTAGACTAGATGGAGGGATTATAAACAAAGAAAGCTGATTTTTTATTTGCTTGAAAAATAGTATTCCTAGAATATATTTGAAGGTGTTGTCGACCGTTAGGATGCTGTTGGCATGCAGGAGTGATTTAGCATCACTGCGATAATGACTGCGGGTGTAAGTATTCTAATGGAGTGGTTTTGCATAGTTTGAAGGGAGGCGAGATGACTGCTGTACGTATTGCCCCAAGATGTGATACAGTAATTAATATGAGAATGAATAAAGGCACGGTACAATGAAAGTAATGTAGGTTGGGAAAATATATCGCGGGATTTAATTAAAACACGTATGCCATAAGCCATTTTTTTTCGCAAGTAGGCGACATGTGAATCAAATTTCAGATGATGCTCCAGTTTAATTCCCAAGAAGGTCGCCTCATCGTCTGCTTCGATTGCGAATTGGTTTAGAAATATTGGCGGGATATAATTATGTTCACGTTGGTGAGAATGGAAAACAACAGTCCGCCTCGGTGGAACAGTGGCTACGGTGCTCGGCTGCTGGCCCGAAGGTCGCGGGTTCGATCCCGGCCGCGGCGGTCGCATTTCGATGGAGGCGAAATGGTAGAGGCCCGTGTACTGTGCGATGTCAGTGCACGTTAAAGAACACCAGATGGTCGAAATTTCCGGAGCCCTCCACTACGGCGTCTCTCATAATCATATGGTGGTTTTGGGACGTAAAACCCCAGATATTATTATTATTATTAGAATGGAAAACAACGAATTTTGTTTTAGTGGGATCGATTTGCAATTTATTATGAATACACCAAGCAGTCAAGCTTGAAAGGTCATGATTGAGTTTCTGTTTCAGAGATTGGAGGCATTTATCAGTGTTAATAAATGTTGTGTCGTCTGCATACAGCAAGCATTCCGAAGTAGTGAGACAAGATGGCAGATCATTGATATAGATTATGAAAAGAAGCGGGCCGAGAATAGAACCTTGAGGTACTCCTATATTTGTGGCTTTAGGTATAGATTTATAACCTAAGAGACTGACAACTTGGCTTGTATTGAGTAGGTAGTTTTTTATTAATAATAGTGCAGGATCGGTTACGCCTATTGCTTCAAGCTTCATAAAAAGAATGTGGTGATTGATAGTGTCGAATGCTTTAGTGAAATCTATAAAAACGGAACCTGCGTAGTAGCCCCCATGAATTTCTTTCTTCAGCTTTTCAGTTAATGATAACAAAGCGAGGTCAGTGGGATATGCTTCACGAAAACCAAATTGGGAAATAGATAGAACCTGAAATTTATTTATTGAGGTACTTTGTCAGACGAATTTCGAGCAATTTTTCGAATATTTTGCTGTAAAAGGGTATTATGCAAATGGCTCGGTAGTTGGATATCAGTGTACGGCAGGGCTGGGCAAAGATACTTTAAAATTGTATCGCAATACGATACAAGATACTCAGGGAAGAAGTATTGGAGGTACAGATACAAGATACTACCGCAACAATTGTATCCGATACGATACTTGCCAATTGTATCTTAAGATACTTCGATACATTCGCAAATTTATTGTTATAGACCCTATGCACAAACGCCTATAACGCCTATGCACACCAATTTCATCTTATTTCATTTTAATAAAATGTCTGTTAGTATCTCAAAAGTATTGTCCTCCTTGGCCAAAGTACATTAGTTTACTTCCGAAAGAACTTATTAAGGATTTTTTTAGCTGCTTAACAGGACAGCTGTTTAGATCCTTCGCCGACAGCTGTTCTTGCTTGTGATTTCTGTAATTAGGGAGTTTTAGAATACCGCACGCAAAGCTTGCGGGCGTAGTGTTGCGGGCTTCACTTAACGGGAGCCCGCAAGAGGTGAGCGTACGACGCATGCGCTCCGATTACCTGGCAATTAGTAATAGCGAAAAAAATAGGGAGGCCTAAAAAAGAAAAACAACAGTAAACAGTAGCAGAAATAAAGCAGGCAGTTAAAAGTAACGATAAAACAGACAGCTTATTTTGGCTGCACTTTAGAAAAGACACATTGCAGTCACCAGACCGAAAAAAAAAAACAGTTCAGAGCACTAGGTAATGTATGGGATGCAAAAGAAGGACTAATCAGAAACTACTTGTATTAACAATCATATGATTTAAAGAGCTCTTAGAATAGAAATGGCAGGAAGAAAATGATATGGTACACCAATATATCGTCTGATAGGTAAACGCTTGTTTTATTAGGTGTAGCATCGGTAACGGTGGTGATATAGCTAGAATCTTATTTGTGCATAAGTCAATCGCATGTAATTAAATTTACATCTACAAGATTCTTCAAAACGCTGATGTGTGAAAGTCACGAGATGCAAAGCAACGCCGTGTTTCAGATTTTGTACCGAAGTACCGCACAGGAGAGCGGCATCATAATATGTACGATCATATTATGACGCCGTCGCTTATGATGCCGTTGCTTAGCCACTTACCCTTAGCCACTGGTAAGTGGCTAAGGGTAAGTGTCATGGAACCGGCGCAACTAAAAAGGGAAAACGAAAGGCACGCGGGTAAACGCGCGAACGTCTATGTTCGCGCGCCTAATTGTTTCTGTCGAGACTACGCGAGCGCTGTTACGTTGCTCTGCCTCATCAAAATGGTCGCGCATACCTCATCGCCTGCCCTCACTGGTAGACTGTGTCGGAAGGAAAAAATTATGTCACTGCCCTTAGTTTTATTCCGGGGGCAGTGTGGCACCAGCGCCAACTTCAGAAGCGGAGTTCAGTCAGCGATTATTGTTTCGCACGGTATACTGTTGCGATAGCAGTATCTTGTATCTTAAGATACACGATACATTATTGAATGTATCGCAAATACAGATACAGATACTCGTCTTGCGAGACGTATCGCGATACAGATACAAGATACCCAAAGAGTATCTAAGATAGTATCTCAGATACATGTATCTTCGATACTGCCCAGCCCTGGCTGTACGGTCACCTTTTTTAAACACGGGAACGACTTTGCCACTTTTCAATTCTACAGGAAAAATGCCAGTACTGAAAGCTAGGTTGATGATAGATGACAAAATATCAGAGACAGCATGAGCAATCATTTTTACATGGGTTGGGTGAATGCCATCAGGGCCAGCACTTGTTGTGTTCAGGTTGCGAATGACATCAAGCACTTCATGAGATGTGGTAGGAAATAAGAAGAAAGATTGTGGCAGACGAGAAAGAGGAAGATGATAATCAGCATTGGGGATGACGTCAGAGTGAAAAAAGTAGTTACTGAAGGCCTCAGCAATTTCTAACGGGGTATCATACCTAACATTTTCGTACTGAATAGTAGGGATGCTAGAGTGTCTTTCATTTCTGTTCAGGAATGAATTGACGATTTCCCAATTTTTCTTAACATTTGAACCAGCATCTTCAATTCTTCGTTCATAATAAATCTTCTTTGCATTTTTCAGTCGTAATGTAAAGGGCGTTGCAGAATTTTTTGTAACGCGCGAGTAATTTTAAGTTAAAAGGCTTTCGTTTTGTTTTTCTGTAAAGGTTTTCCTTGGCTCTAACCTCCTTCAATAGTTTTTCAGTAATCCAAGGGCTTTTGAGGACTGGCGTATACCTTTTTACATTTACGAACCTGAGTATGACGTTGAATAAGGGACAACAATGTGGATGAAAACTCTGAAAAAGCAATTTGTGGATCATCTAAGGCTATTGCTGAGGACCAGTCAGTGCGCATAATATCATCAATGAACGACTCTTTGTCTAAAACAAGATATGCTGGTCGGTGAAGCATTACAGTTGAAGCGCAGAAAAATAGGGTAATGGTCAGTGATGTCAACATTAAGAACGCCTGCATCCGGCGCTTGTGATAAATTAGAAAGTGCATTATCAATCAAGGTACTTCAACCGTTGATGCAGCGCGTGGGAAAGGAGATTAAACATTCGTAGCCAAAGCTCTGATAAACACTGGAGCAATTCAAAGACCTAGAAGAAGATTGGTCAAGTAAATTTATGTTGAAATCACCCATAATAACTACATTTGTATGACTAAGAGATAGCGTGTGTAACCACTATCTCTTAGTTTCCCTGTGTCTCTGTAACCACTATCTCTTCATGTAGCCAGTTTGGAGCTTTGTGGTTCTTCACTTCTAATACTGTCACTGAAATACACGTGATAGACTGAATGCTTCTAGAAATCGTTAGAGGAAATGTCGCGGGAGCCAACGTTTTGACAAGTGAATTTTCTTCGTCAAGGCAACGCTGCGTGCTGCCCTGACGAAGACAAGTTAACTTGCCGAAACATTGTTTTCAGCGACGTTCTTTCTTGAAGAACTTCTCATCGCTTCAAGCCTCTCTATTCCTCTGAACTTCTGTCTCGTTTGGTAGTCAAATTTTGTAAGAAAAATATGTGCGCCGTCATGACAAAGGTGATTGAGTCAAACACGACGTGTCCTGCTCGTGATTGTTGATAATTTTTCGCATTGGTTCGGATATTCTGGGTTCCACTGTTTGCTCATTATGTCCATATTTCAGTTGTGAATTAACGCTGCTTTTATAGATTGACACTTTCACACTACGCGTATGTCTGTTTTTTTATACGAAACATGGCAATAAAACATTAATTTTATTTGTGTCGACGGAGTTTTGTCTTACTGAGCAATCGGTCCGCTTAAGTTTCGCCGCTTCAGAACACACGAACTAAATTTTCAAAAATGTTAACGAAATTAACGAATGGCCGCGTCGCCCAAGCGGCCAGCGGTCCTGAAAGAGGGCACGAACACATCCCGCTTGCATGCGAAGTGGGAAAGGAGAGCTTCCGCGGCAACCCTCCTCCTTCAGTTTTGTGCCCTTTCTCTCTATTTGGTGACCTCCCAGTGACGTTATGAAAGAAGAGAACAGACGTTTGGGCTAGTTGGTTTGTAACGTTCATTGAAGCCATAGCGCTAAACAGACAGGGACCACGTCCCGTCTTCTTTCTGTGGTCCCTGTCTGTTTAGCGCTATGGCTTCAATGAACGTTATGAAAGAAAATGTTCCGTTTGTGATTTATTTCTAGTTGGATGCCCGGCAGCCGCCAGTAGTAAAGGCGGCGCTGCCGCTGCGTATCAGCACGCGAGAGCGCGTCACATGGGATGTATAGGGAGTTTGCGCCCCCTGGTATCAAGCGTGTTCCAGTATAGTGGAATGTACCCACTACACGCGATAAAGTTCCTTCCCGCATCTCCCACACCACCACAGCGCATGCGCGTCCCCTCCCCCCCTTCTCTCTCTCTCCTGTCCTACGCTCACCCCATTTCTCTCCTCTAGGAATACTCTACTCTACGGAGCGGTGCCCGCGTCCTACACCCCTCCCCCTCTCTCTCTTCTCCTAAGCTCACCCGCTTTCTCTCCTCTAAGAATACTCTATGGAGCGGCTCCCGTGTCCCACACCCCGACAGCGGATGCGCGTCCCCTCCCCCTGTCTCTCCTCTCCTACGCTCATCCCCCTTTCCTCTACTCAAGGAATCCTCTACTCTACGGAGCGGCGCCCGCTTCCGACATCCCCACAGCGCATGCGCGTCCTCTCTCCTACGCTGACCCCCTTTCTCTACTCTAGGAATCCCCGTACTCTACGGAGCGGCTCCCGCGTCCCACACACCCACAACGCATGCGCGTCCTCTCTCTCCCCTCTCCTACGGTTCCCCCCCATTCTCTCCTCTAGGAATCCCTCTACGGAGCGGCGTGCGACAGCTGCATACTCCGCTGGGGGCACCACGGTAGTTCCGCGGTATGAAAATGACGGAGCGCGCCTCATTCTATTTTCTGTGCAGCGCCGCGATGAGCGCCCGGGCCGCTGCCGCGAAACGGCAGCGGCGACGCTTCTCCCTGCTCAAGCTAACCATCTCCCCGCTGCTTCGCATCCACACATGGTTCCCTTTAGCGGGAGATGGGGAAGTTTTAACACGAAAGTGTTTTATGCCTGGGTCCACCAAGATTTCAGTGACGTATTTCCGTCACGGAAATGACGTCGAAAAAATACACATGATCAGAAGACAAAAGTTCTGTCACCCGGAGTCGAACCTACGACCTCTTGGTCCACACGAAGAGATGGCGAGCACGCTATCCACTGCGCCACGGTCACATACTCCGTAGGCATTACAAACGCGCCTTTTATATCTACCACTGTCCTCTCGCAGTGCTCTTGCTGAACTGAAGTAATGCACCATAACTGTGAAAGCCACGATTAGTTACTTCAGAGCGTCGTTTCTACGCGTCCGTCCCATTCGACGCGTTTCGAATAGGAAAAGTGCAGTTTTGTTGACGCATTAAGACACCGCCAGGTGGCGACCTTACCCCAAGCGTCGGCGTCGCACATTGCATCCATCCATACCAACGGTAGCTTGGCGACGCGCGAGGGCTTAGCGTGGCCTATAGTTGGTTCTAGTTCACCATAGCGTGGCCGTAACTCCGCGTCCCTAGCTCGCCTCGCGAAAAATCGCAGCCGGCTAGCGGGGAACACACGACGCATGTTGCGTTTCCCTCTGGTCGGGCAGTGGTGTTCAATAAGATGACGCGAGTAAGCGACCTCAGCCCAAATTCAGCGTCCAATCAGTGACGCTCTTCTGGCTGTCACACCGCTTTCACTGATTCCGCTCTCACCGTACCTGGTACTATGTGACCACAGGGCTTGTTTAATCATTGCTCATAGACGTTAGTCGTCGGGATACAGATGTGCCACCAAGCGTTAACGTGGATGCATCCACGTTAAACGGTGCTATAACTGTCAAACAGCGATATTCATTGTGTAAGCTCTTTTATATCAGTGTACTGCAAACATTCAACTTCTTCTGGTAGGACACGTTTCACTTTCGTGTTCTACTGATTCCTATGACAGAGGGATCAACCATGTTTTCCTCCTCCCCTTTTACCCTCTCTTGCTTTGTGTCCCTTTTGTCTTATTCTTGCAATAACACTTCAGTTGATAGTCTGCGCATGTTTGTGATTTTCTCTCCTTTTTGTGCTCCCGTTCGTTTTTATTGCGATAACAATTATATGGACAGTCTCGGCTGATTTTCGCCGTCGCCGTCGCCGTCTGCATGTCGACGCCGTCATTCCAGACCACCTTACGGGTGTTTGAACCAGCGACCCCTCGCTCCGCAGCCTGCTAGCCAACACAGCCACAGGTCATGCTCGTGCCAGCGATATAACGGCGAGCTATTCATATGCACCATTTGCCGCTCGCGGTACGCAGATCTCGCAAGAGCTTGAGCGTGTTTTCTATCCACGACGCTTTTACAGTTTCTTTCAAATTGAAAATTGCCCTTGAGAAGCGCCCGAAAACGTGGCTCCCTTCTGTACCACTCATGATGTAGAATGAAACAAAAGAACACCGGGCACGCGTCAGACGCCACCGCGTGGCAGGAGACGCAGAGGGGTCATTCCGCGTGCCGCACTTAAGAAAAAGAAGTGTCAAACAGAGTCGAAAAGTCATATAATTATATAATCAATCCTTTGCCAATCCCCCCTGAGTGGGTATGAGCCATGTCAGAGGCAACAGCAACAACAGTGTCGGCTTCTGCATTTGTGGACACTCACAGCGCGTCGCTCAAATAGAAATACGTAACAACTGCGACAGTTGTTAGTTCACGCTTGTCCTGTGTATACCTATGCGTCCTTTTCGAGCGTCCTCCTTTGTGCTGCGGCGGCGCGTTGCAGTATCGAGCTGCTTGTCGTTCTTCGTGTGACAAGCTAATTTCTTGCTATCGCATTCATTGCTTCGCCCTAGTGGCGAAACTGTGACTTTTTGTCTATATTATACATGTGGACGCGAGCTGCTCAGACTACCGCTCCTAAAAACGCATGGGCTTTAGGTTAACAGCTTCGCTGTCACATAGAGGAACATGCAGTGATTCTTCCGGAAGCACTGTGACAGTAGACTTAGAGCTTGTCGCAAATGGTGGCGTGACATCGTTCTTTTGGACTGTGTATACATGTAAATACGTTTATTTGTCCAACGGCTTATCATATAAACGCACTGCAATTGTGGTAATCACAGTAGTTGGTTCCGACAGCAGCAGTAACGGTTACAGACCATGAATCACAGACGTTGCCAGGATGTTATTTCGTAAGGTGGTGCATCCCCTGTTTATGTATGTGATGTTGTGTGTTTGTGCACACATTCACATACGAAGTCAAAACTTTGTGGTGCGGACCGTCCTAGAAAGAGTGCTCCTGCGCCAACTCCAAAGCGTTACAAGCTGCATAAAGATACTATACGCTAATCACTAGAATGCTGGTTCGATACGTGGTGATGGTGACCGCATTTCAATGACGCTGAATGTAATCATGATGGTTTACCTAAATTTTAGTGAATGTTAGAAACTCAAGGCAGTTTAAATTTATTTTCATTTTGATCAACCAGCAGGTTACCAAACGAAGGAATAGAAAATGAGTTTTAAATGTAAACATATTCGACAGAGATCTGTCTGGCTGGGTAAAAATTATACCAAAAAATAAAATAAACTCCCCAGCCACAATTCTTAATCTAAGTTTTTAATAATGAAATTAAAACTGGCCCAACGTTTCGAGACCCGTTCGGTCTCTTCATCATGGGTGACTGCCCGGCCAGCTCCGAAGCTAGGGACTTTTCTCAGCGATTGTCCCCCTCTCCACCGTCGCTCATCCCGCCGTTCTTGTTGCGGTGCTGCTTTATCCATTGGTTCCGGAGACCATGTACATACACACTCGGCAGGGTCCCAGTTGACCGGTTGATATTTCCAGGTGTTGTTTGGATATGCCAAGACTCCAAGAGCTGCCTTTTGTTGCGGCTACCCTCCGTGTTGATGACCCGGGCGTCGTCGAAGTTTATGCGATGGTCCCTCTTTTTCGCTGTGTTCCGCGAGCGCGTTCAGTGCAGCGTTGAAGCTACGTACGTCAATTTGGTGTTGTCGAATCCTTTCCGGAAAGTTTTTTGTCTCTCCAATGTAAGTGGCGTGGCAATCAATGCACGGAACCTTGTACACTAGCCCGGGAATCTTTCTTTTGGCAGCCGGTGTTTTGACCGCGGCAGAAGTCGCCCAATTGTTGAAGCGGGTTTGTGCGCTGCTCGCATACCCTCCTTCCCCAATACCCTCGCCAGTTGCTCGCTGATTCCCTGGAATGTATGGAATGGTGACCCGTTAGGGTTGTTTAGGGGGGGGGGGCTTCATTGTGGGTGTCACTCTTTTGCCGAAGCGGGCACGCATGGGGCATTCCTTCGGTCGTCTCGTCGCTGGCATACTCGGCGAATAAGGCCCTTCGTGTACCCATTTTTCAGGAGGTCGCTCGTGATCACTTCTTCTTTTCTTCTTTTTTCTTTGGAGCTGCAGATGGCTCCTGCGCGTTTCATGAGCGTCTTGACAACTGATGCCTTGTGGGCGGTGGGTTGGTTAGAGTTGAACTGTAAATACCGGCCGGTGTGCGTTGGTTTTCGGTAAATCGAAAAGCTCAAACGCCCTTCCACCCCCCCCTCTTTCTCGTCTCACTAGCACATCCAGAAAAGGAAGTAGGTTGTCCTTTTCACGTTCCACGGTGTATTGGATCGCCGGCTCGATTGAACTCAAGTGTGCTAAGAAACTCTCGATGTTGGACTCCCTGATCACGCAAAGGACATCATCCACATACCTCAAAAACGTTTTTGGTGGTTCCTCAAAAGTGTCCATCGCTTGTTTTTCGATGTGCTCCATCGTCAAGTTTGCCGCCGCGGCTGAAATGGCGGCACCCATCGCGGTTCCACTTGCCTGTTTGTAGAATTCACCTCCGAAAGAGAAATATGTTGCGTTGAGGCAGAACTCCATGAGTCAGCACAGTTCGTCCGTGCTGAGGCTCGTCCTTTCGCTGAGGTTTTATCTTTCTCTAGGGCGGTTCGGGCAACAGAGACCGCGAGGGGTACGGGCACATCAAATGATTTTCGGTCTTCATATGATTTTCGATCAAGTCTGACGGTTGAATTCTCTTTGTCTGCTGGAAGGATGGTTATTGTTGGGTATTTTCGAAGTTCTTGAATTGCTGCTTTTTCAGGTTTTGTTAGGTTCTCCCGTGGTCGTGTTGGTAGCTTGGATAGGATTCTAATGGCTTTGAGTCTTACGTTGTCTCGTACCTCGCTGTCTAGGTGCTTTATGCCATCTTCAACCGCTGCAATGACATGCGGCAGAGGTAGCGGTGTTGTTGTATTGTAATTGTGTCCTTTACACAGAACGCTTGCCTCGTGCTCCGATAGTTGTCTTGATGAGAGGTTGACGACGCTGTTGGTGGTTTTGCTGTCGTTCCGGGGCTCTTTGCTCTTCTTCAATGCCGCGAGTTTGCTCTTTAAGGAAGTTTGTTTAACCTGGTCTGTGGTTGCAGCGACGTTTCTTGCGAATGCGTCCAAGGACTCGAACACGTCGGGCATCTGGTACTCTAGTTGCCGACGGAAGAAGTACAGGTCAAGTTCCTTCTTCCTGATGATGCTGTAGCATTCCTGCGCTCGGACTTTCACCACGCGGCGTTCGGTTTGTGCCACGATGTTGTTTCCTTCCGGCGTGTGGACAAGCCGCTTGAGTCGTAAGCTGCGTGGTTTCACGTTCAGCTTCAACGCTGCGCGGAACGCGCTCGCGGAACACAGCGAAAAGGGGGACCATCGCATAAACTTTGACGACGCCCGGGTCATCGACACGGAAGGTAGCCGCACCAAAAGACAGTTCTTGGAGTCTTGGCATATCCAAACAACACCTGGAAATATCAACCGGTCAACTGGGACCCTGCCGAGTGTGTATGTACATGGGCTCCGGAACCAATGGAGAACGCAGCACCGCAACAAGAACGGCGGGATGAGCGACGGTGGAGAGGGAGACAATCGCTAAGAAAAGTCGCTAGCTTCGGAGCCGGCCGGACAGTCACCCCTTATGAAGAGACCAAACGGGTCTCGAAACGTTGGGCCAGTTTTTAATTTCATTATTAAGAACTTAGATTAAGAATTTTGGCTGGAGAGTTTATTTTATTTTTCGTAGAAAAGGAGTGCACAGAAAATGCACTGACCAGATATGCCGTAGAGCGGGACGTGAAAAAAACAAAACAAAAGGTTGACACCTCCGCTAGAGGAATCGGTATAACAATGTCTATTGGTGTTTGGCAGATTTAGCACCGGTATCTGACGCAACGCGCGTCTTGTATGCCCTATAGCCTAGCCGTCATTTCTCATAGAGCGAGCGGATAACGCAGTGTGACAGCCAGGCGAGTGCCGGAGAGCTATTTTCAATAAGGATGGTCGCTATGAAGGAAGCTACTGCTTAACACATCTCGCGGCGTGTTAAGGCGTTGACAAAAGTACACTTCTCCTTTTGGAAACGTGCCCTACGAGATGGCTGTAGCAACAGCATGTTGCTGGAGCTAATCGCGGAGGCCACTCTACCGCTTCCGGATGGTGACACCACCACACGAACCAAAAGCGTTGTGAGTGGAAAGTGTGAGGCATAACAGGCCCGTTCGTGGCGCATGCATCATGTGACCGACGCAAGCGCACTGGGTTAAGCGCATGCCAGCTTTTGCCGCTCTTGTTCTGTTTTTTTTTTTTTTTTTTGCCATCATGTCGCGTGAAATTTGCTGACGTATTTCTCTGACAGAAATACGTCATCGAAGTCTTGGTGGACCCCGGCATAAAACACTTTCGTGTTAATTTCATTACCAGTTGGTCATGACTGCAGTTTCCTGACTTACTTGCAGCATTGCGTTGTCGATCTATTTCGCAGAGCGCCGCTGTGTGCTGGAAATGGGCTTCGACTCGCCGGGGAGCGAGCCCCGTAAGTATATAACGGATGTTTAGAAGTGTGGCTTTCTGGGCGAGTTGGTACATGATGCGGTACATGACGTGAATTGGAGACCTCGATGGTTAATGCGTCGCTGCCTGATAATAAAGCATCGCACGACATCTGGTGAACATGGATGGAGTTCCTGGATTCAACCTGGAACTCTTTCAGATTGGTTGTCGTGCTTTAAGGAAGGCGTGTAACAAGCCCACCAAATGTCACTTCGCTTTTTACTTCAAACACAAGGCAAAGCTGAGCGACTCGAGATGGAAATCCGGTGTTCACGGCGGCAACATAACCGAAAATCACGAATGCATTCCCAGATCATTGCGCTAAAACTTGCTTTGAGTCACAGTGGCCATAATTATAGCAGAGTGTGTAAAAAACTAGTGATGAAAGGTTCGTTGATAGTTTCACAAATTTTTATGTTATGTCTTGTACATAAAAAGACTGTTAGGAAATGTCCTAACAGTCTTACATTACATGACATTGAACGTGGTATTTTAGGCCATCAAACCTTAACACGCACTGCTCAAGAGCATCGCTTTCAAGCAGTACTCAGACATGCCTGCAGCGGGCGGTGTGATTTGAACAGATGTATAGTTATGCTGACACTTAACTCCGGGCCTTTACATTGCAGTTTGTCGAGCTATAACTATGTGGTATGCAACTTTGTAATATAAACACTTGCCCTCCATTCAATAATTAAAAAGTTAAGAAACAAATTTTTGTTAATTAGTCGCAACAGTGTCATGTTAACAGCGGCAAAGTATTTCCTCCTCGATGTGGAGTTCGTGTGCGAAGACGACAGGAGCCTTACTGTGATAGGATTTTTATAACAGATGTGTATTGCTTAGCAAAAACACCCCGTATATATATACATATTTTTATTTAAGGTGGTATATATATATATATATATATATATATATATATATATATATATATATATATATATATATATATATATATATAGAATAACGAACAAGAAAGAAAATACGACTTTCGTTGGTTTGGCACGGTATATTTTTTACTAACGTTTCGTCTGGTGGACCAGACTTTGTCAAAGTATATATATATATATATATATACATATATATATATTGCATGTGTGTGTGCATATATGTAGTTATGCAGTATTGAGAAATAAATTTTTATTTTGAAAATAAGTGCCAGTCGCTATTAACTTGTTCACTTTCAGTGCAGCGGCATCTTACAAAAAGAAAGAAAAAAACGTGCTGTGTGGATTCGTGGGTGGAACTTATATTCATTTTTAAGTTGTCACCGTCTGTAGTAAAAGAATCTGCGTGTTTGAATTTGTGGCGATTTTCTGACTTTTTTTTTTTGTTTTCTTTTTTTCCAGTCATTCCTGCGCACGCTTTCTGACAGTAGATAGTATGTGTTTTGTGATTTTGAGTTTTCATTCAGGAGTCAGCGCTCAGGCATTTGTGTCCTATCTGTGTGCTTCGAGTAAGGCTGCTACGGGGCAAATTGTTGCGACTAATTAATAATAACTGCTTGGATTTAACTACCCAAAACCACGGTATGATTATTAGAGATGTCGTATTGGAGTGCTCCGGAAGTTTCGACCACATGGGGTTCTTTAACATGCACCTAAATATAAGTACACAGACCTCAAGCCTTTTCGTCTCCCCCCGAAAATGCAGCCACCACGGCCGGGATTCGATCCCGCGACCTGCGAAGTTATTACGTCTTCGTGTTATTCTCGCTGTCGTGAATTGACTGGAAGACGAGCACAGAACAGTGGCACACTTGACTTTATTTTTGCATTTTACATACCTAGGGAACAACCGCAACGTCAGCGCACCAGCACTACCGTCGACAGAAGTTCGAGTGGAAGACCATGCCTGAAAGAATTCAGCAGAGGCTGAGCAGCGCCAGCACAAGCAGCTACAGATGGACACTGCCGATGCCTCTTAAATCCAGCACCGCTGTGGTTGCGAGACGCGTGTTTTATAAATGCAAATAAACCAGAAAATGTTTATATAATGTGTGTTATTTATTTCGGTACGTGCATACTAGTTGTGCAGACGGCCCTATAATACATTGCACCAACGATACCGTAGGCTGCTGTATGGCGCGATACTTCCCATTGAGCCCACCAAGCAAGCTCACATTGTAAAGCGTATTCATTATTCGTAGCCATTGCCATAGGCGTGCGCACGCGGGAGGCAGGGGGGGGAGGGGGGGCGGAAAGCCAGCCCCACACATTGACCTAATAGGGAGGGGGCGAGAGGGGTGGGGCGCAAAGTCAGCCCAATACATTGACATGATAGGGGCGCTGCGACGAACCTTCGCCGCCCCTGAAGGGGAACCCTGCGCACGCCTATGGTCAATTACATCAAGGTAACAAGACTTTCAAGCGCTCACGAGCCGCTGACATGCATCTCGCATCTTGCCACCTCTTGTGACGAGTGTCAGCCGCAAGGGCGACCATGTGCTTTGCAGCGAAGTGCTAACACTGACGCAAGGTGCGTCGGGAGGACCAAGTTCAACAAGACGGTGAGATGGGCTAGTTGGTGAACATTCATGTTTAAAGCAAAAGCATGGACTGGCACGCAATTTGAAGCATGTCAGAAACAGATATAGCGTGGATGTGAAGTTCACGGCGAGAAATAAGTAGGCACGCTTGTGCCCTAGGATCAATAAACCGAGGGAGTTAAGTGTCTGTCCTGTGAAACATCAGGAAACCGAACCAATATGTGGAGTGTGTCTTGAAAGGTGTTTATATGATTCCAATTTCTTGCGGTAAGATGTACATTCGTCAATCTGGTAGGTGCGTAAATGAACGTCTTATGGAGCACACGCATCCTTGAAGGCATCAGCCCATTCGCATCTCGCAATGCATTGTCAAAAATGCGGATGTCATCCTGTGTTGCATGGAACCGAGATACTGTTTAGGCATAAGGATCAGGCAACACGTGAAATTGTGGAGGCGTTTCATATCAGAAAAAGGGGCCGTGATTGTGTTAGCCAGCCATCCATCCTGTTACATGATAAGGAGTTTGAATTTCTAGATAAGTGAAGATTGTTAGTTTGCTATGCTGTTTTCGTTGTCATGGTACTGAAGGCAGTTAGGCCTCTTGTTCAACTGCGCATGTGCAACATGTTATCTTGCGCTTTTAAATGTTCTGCTGTTCAAAAAAAAATTCAGTTGTGAGTTAAGCGCTGTCCTGTCAGAATTCTTCGTTATTCTGTCCTCGTTTCATGTGCGCTTAAAAACCTTTTGTTTTAAACATGGACCAAGTTCAAAAATTTTTTTCTTTCGTTAAAAAAAAAGGTCATTTGATTAGACCTTCTTCATTACTTAGCAATGAAGTCTTCTATCAAATGCCATATCACGAGAATTTTTCCTTGGACCGCATCAGTACAAAAAAAAAAAAGAAAAAAAACCGGTCAAATATGCGGCGAGTCGCACATTTTCTGTGATTTCAAAATTTTTTTCGGATAGATGTGAAGCCTAAGTCACCCCTAAGCATTTTTGTACTAAGTTCCACTTTGCTGACAACCACACTAACATTAAGATAGCTTACGAAGAGTTTCGGGATAGCTTAAGGAAATATCGCGAACTGTGAAGATTTTCGTTGGTATTTGAAAATACGTAGCTGGCAGGTGAACACGATAATTTAGTAATTGAACAATAGCAGAACTAAACAACGCCTCTGTAGTAGCGCGAGCGTTGTTTTGAAGCTGAACACGCAAAAACAATTTTATATACGTTCTTCTATTACGTACAGTTTAACAACAGCAAGCGAACACTGAAGGGGCGCCATGATCTTTTTCGAGAAAAAATGTTTTGCTACAATACTCTATCGGGTGAAGAAGAAAGGTATAAAATGCATCAGCAAGATTTGCGATTGGCCAGCGCCACGCAGGCGACACTTGGCATGGAAGGACCCACGCACGCACACACGCACGCACGCACGCACGCACGCACGCACGCACGCACGCACACACACACACACACACACACACACACACGCACGCACGCACGCACACACACACACACACACACACACACACAAACACACACACAAACACACACACAAACACACACACACACACACGCACGCACACGCACACACACACACACACACACACACACACACACGCATATATATATATATATATACATATACCGGGTGTTCAAAGTTAAGCTTTATGGTTTTCTTAAAATTCGGCGTTGGGAAGAACATGAAAACCACCTTTGCAGATAACTTATGTATCCAGGGGGGACACAAATTGAGACAGTAATTATCGCTGTCAGGCGCCCAATTAACTCAGATTCAATCATTAACTTTTTAGTGTCTGCAGCAAGCAATCATGTTTATATTGAAAAGTTGAAGGCAGTCGCGTTTATACGCAGTTCCATTTGGAAGAATTTTTCTATCATGTCTGTGCTCCGAGATATCCCGCTGCAAAGTTTAATCCTGGTTTTCATGATTACGCATGCAGGGCGCTGTGGATCAGCGCAATGTTCCTCCCCGATGTGACGAACAGTCGTTGCTTGCTATCGCCAGCCAGTAGCAAAAGGGTAACTGTTATCATCTTTGCCTGTGCCTTCGACCCGTTGTCGGACTAAACGACGCACGCAACTGCCACGGCACACCGGGGAGGAGTTTGCGCCACTGCTGACTGTCTTGCATGCGTAATCACGCAAACCACAATTAAACTTTGCAGCGGGATATCTCGGAGCACAGACATGCTAGAACAATTGTTCCAAATGGAACTGTGTGTAAATGCGACTGCCTCAAACATTTCAATACAAACATGCTTTCTTGCTGCAGTCAGTAAAATGTTAATTATTGAATCTGAGTTAATTGGGCACCTGACAGCGATAATTATTCTCTCATTTCGTGTCCCCCCTGGATATATAGGTTACCTGCATAGGTGGTTCTCATGTTCTTCCCAGTGCTGAATTTTAATAAAACCGTAAAACTAAACTTTGAACACCCGGTATATATATATATATATATATATATATATATATATATATATATTAAGGGGGGTTTTTTAAGCAATACAGATTTTTTCCTTAAAAAACTATAATAGTTAGGGACTTGTCGCCTTAGCAGTCAATTTCTAGGCCGAGGCTGAAAGATTTTGCTACTAATTAGATTAGTCAGAGAGCGTTAAATAGCAAAAATAATTTAATTAACTTTTTAATTATCAATTTTAGGGTGGTTGTCTATATGGCGAAGTTGTTCTACGTCACAATTTATGGCCAGCCTAATTTTTAAAAATAAAAAAAAATATCGCGTGTAGTTTGAGAGATCCATCGTCGAATTTCCAGACCGCGGTGCCGGAGATACCGAAATTGACGCACCGCGTGCGCCGGAAAGGCGGTCCACGTGCTGCGTCAACAGATCCAGCTTTCACGGACATCGGCGTTTAGTTCGCGTGTCTTTCACCACGTGCCGCATGACTTTTATCTTTTTGAATCTCGCGCGAAGTCAAAGAGTTGCGTCAAGGCAAGAAAGAAAAGGAAAGAAACAAAAAGTTCAGAACACACAGCTTCACGACTTGGCGTGGTCTGCCGCGTTCGTTGCTAACGGCGACAAAGATAAGACCGGCGAGCTGCAACGTTAAAATGGCTAGTCATTCCCCCGATCCTATGGCAACGACTCGTTTCACGCATCAGAAAAAGAAAACGGTGCCCGACTGCACCCGGAATTCGGAAGGGCAGCCAAACGTATTATTTTATTCCGTTCGCATTTTTTTTACAGCAAATATGTTATGCCCGCCGTTTGTCCGGTTCGCGATGTAGAGGGAAACCATGATCTTGCCGCCGCGGCCACGTCAAGCAAAATTAAGAACAACTGTGCCTAGTTAAACCAGTGTAACCATAGACAAGCCTTATTAAGCCATGTTGAGCATGGTAAAACCTAATTAACTACGCATAACTAAGCTAATGAAATCACACCTCAAAAAGCCCTAATTTAGCCGAGCTGAGATTCTCGTGTGCCTAGTAATGCCGAATTATGTAAGATGCGCCAAGCTTAGCCTAATACTAATTAAGACTTAATATAACTAGTGGTAGCTCGACTAATTAGCTAATTAAGCGTACCTTGACATGGGATGGAAGCTAATCGAGACCAAGCTTCGAATTTGCAAGTTAGGCCAATTTACCTAATTAAGGAAAGTAAGGTGCTTGCTGCTGTGATTGCCAAGCGATTCCCAATGAAACCCGATCGATGCCTATCCGATACTCGTGATTCGCAAAGTTATCGCGTGAACACTTCGTGCATGGACGTGTGAATGAACGTGTGCCTAGTCAAGCCAGGACCAGGCGAGTGCCGACCAGCTCTGCTCGGCCCCAGCCTTACGCGACTCAGCGCAAGCTGCGCAAATTTTTTACCATGTTGAAAGGCTCGGCCGATGGCAGATCTTGAAGCAGTTGGCGCACATTTAATGACTTGACAGTCGAATGATAGCATTTCGCAATGTTTAGTTCTAGGTTACTTAGCTTGTAGCGTCTGCTTACTTTTCATCCCCGTGTTTTCCGAGCTTTTTTCTACTGCTTAGGTTTCTCTGGATGCACAGAAAGCTGCTGTACTTCTTATAATAATTGTTGGGGTTTTGCGTCCAAAGAACGCGATATGAATGTGAGAGATGCCATAGTGGAGGGCCCCCGATAGTTAGACCACGTGGGGTTCTTTAACGTGTACCTAAATCTGAGCACACGGGCTTCCTGCATATTGCGTCCATCAAAATGCAGCCTCCGCGAACTAACATGGTGCTACCAAACGTGTGGTTCAAACTACAAAGTACGGCCGCGGCGGCGCATTTTCGATGGAGGCGAAAATGCTTGAGGCCGTGTGCTTAGATTTAGGTGCACATTAAAGAATTCCCGGTGGTCGAAATTTTGAGAGCCCTCCACTGCGGCGTCTCTCATCATACGGTCGTTTTAGGACGTTGGACGCCAACAATTATTATGACTATTAAAGTACAAAGTAATCGTTCTAGAGGTCTTGGCTCGCGGTACACACAAATCGGTGCAATAGCACACATGATGACGCACGTGTGCCAGCGCTACAGATTTTCCGGTCACCGGCTCCAAAAACACTACCTAAACATCATCATTCGAACGCCCTCTGGTATGACTTTTTTAATGAACGAAATATTAATAAGAATAATAATAGTAATATCTGGGGTTTTACGTGACAAGACCACGATATGATAATGAGGCCCGCGGTATAGGAGAACTCCGGAAATTTTGATCATTTGGCGTTCTTTAAGGTGCTTTGACATCGCACAGTACATGCGGT